>JAHWFP010004157.1:1359-19981 GCA_023313725.1 Lithobius niger
GTAATGCACAGAATAAACATTTGACTTTGGGAACGGATTGCTATATACAAGGCATGTTTTTAACGAAGGATAGCTAGTTTGTTTACGTTTTTAGAGGTTCGCTACGGTCGGAGTTTGGATGGAGATGCTATAAAAAATAAACATAAAATCATACACTGGGTCCATAGAAATAGACAAACATAAACATTGGAGCTCCGGTAGGGTTCATGGCAAGAAGTTAAGTTTACCAAAATGCATTAAGTGCACAAATCAAAAGATTAAATATTCCAGCTAGTTTTTAAAGGGCTAAGTGCAGTTTAGGTTAGAATTTAAACTGGTTTGAACATCGGACATTTTTCATAAATAAGCAAAGTCGTCACCTGTTACAAATAAAAAATATCGTGTGTTGACAACATCTAAAACACAACTAAGCTGAAAGGTGTTTCGGCTTTATGCCAACAGAAATATACATTATTTACATGTTTTAAAGTGGAATCGCCATATAGACGATTTTTCTTCTGGTGTGGAAGAAAGCTGCCCTCAGGTTTTTTCTTCGATGGTGTTGAGGTGTCCTCACCACGAGCGTCTGATACGAGACCGCGTTTACAGATGCACCTCCTAAGGCACGACTGGTGACTAACAAAGCCCTTGTTAGGTTAAAATTAGACTATGCTGCTAGTGTTTGGGACCCTTACCAGCAAAATGCTGTTCACAAAATTGAATCTCATCAACGTAATGCAACTAGACTTATTACTCGCCAATTTGGAACTGACGTCTGTGTTACTAAACTGGTTGCTGATTTGGGGTTGTATACTTTGCAAAGTCGACGAAGTGAGAGTAGGCTACTTCTTCTTTTCCGGATCTCTCATGGAAGTACGGTCGTTGATCCAAACTCATACTTTCATGTGCCTCACTATTATAGCCGTGTTGATTATGAAAAAAAAATCCGGGTTTTCCAAACAAAAAGAAACTATCTACGCTTCTCGTTTTTCCCACGCACCATCTTCCAGTGGAATGCTCTTTCACCTCATATTGTGAATACTTTGTCTTGCGAATTCTTTAAAAAGAGGCTTATGGATTCCAGAATCGCAGTTTCATGCAGTGACCATGGATGATTGTTTTTTTGTGTTGTGCATTTTTTTTTATATTTCTTTTTTTTTTTATTGTTTTGGTTTTTGATCTGCCTATAAATGCTACCCAAATACTCCGGCGCGGTAGCTAATAAATAAATAAATAAATAAATAAAGGTGGTCTCACCAAATGTGTCGAAATAAGATTCCTCGTTTACAATAGGAACGGCCGAGGAGCCAGTCCGAGAACGAAGAAGCTGCATAGTTTTGGTGCGGAAAAGGCAGAGGCGTCGGATAGCGGACAAGAAGAAATTGCGTAGTCTGCAATGCACAGGAGGCGGCATACTGAAGTGGAGGACAAGAAACGGGGACTGCGGATCAGAGAAGGTCGTTAGCACCATGTGCAGAGGCAGTCCAGGGGTGACCTAGCTGGCGACAGAGTGGCCGCAAAGGATTGGGGACGTAGGTGCAGTATTGATACGCAGAGGCAAAGGTGAAGGTTCAGATAGGAAAGGGTAGACCCAGGACAGGCCCGGATCAATGATTCCTGTTCTCAAGAACCTTCACCTGTCCTGTGTAACGTCGATATAACATTATTTTATTTTATTTTTGAGTGTTCAAGTGTTAATTTTCGTTTTTGTGAACTACAATGCTTGGTTTCGGTTTGGCTATGGCGCTATCTACTTTCGGTTTTGGTGTGTGGTGGTCGTGTGGGAAAAAAAAGGTACAAAATGGACGCTCCGTGAAAAAAATGTGTTCTTTTGGCTGGCACTAACGACTGTGATGCAACACATTTTTTCAGTCCGTCGATGTTGGATTGAGGCTGGCCTCTCTCAAATCTTGTAGCAGTTCGTTGAGTTGCTCAATAACTGTCCTTCGTCGCAATCTCATAAAGAGAGCAAGATGATGGATGAAGATAAATACAGGCATGCGCCGCCATTTTGAAAGAAATCGCCTGCATGGAATTTGCGATAGCCGACTACAACAGTTTGAATTGCTGGTCGTTTTGGTCGACAGGTTAGAAAGGATTCATGGGTCAACGCTAACTAAGAGAAAGGAGCTTTCGAAGCAACAGAGGTGTGTCCAGGCGCTGTTTGTCGGAACTGTCACTTTGGTCAAACGAAGTTGGTGATACAACGCCGTCTACGTAAATATTGTTCGTAACCACCGTGAACTAAAGCCCCGAAAGCATACCTGAACTGTGTCTACCGTTGTGCCAGAATAATCTCCGAGCATCTACCATTCATCGTGGTCCGTAAGTAAAACAACTGACAAATGTCAGTATTTAACTGTGTCGTGAATTTCGTAAATACTTTTTGCCATTAAGCCAGCCAAACCGAACTGAAATTAATCTCCGCAAGTAAAAATTATTTATGTGTTATATTGATTATATTTATATGTACTTTCAAATATGGTGAAGGGAAAGAATTAATCGAATGAATTATGGGCGTTCAACTCCGATAAAATATTCAGTCAGGGAAAGAAGGAAGCTGTGCTTCTTGTTGGATTTGCGTGTGAAATGCACTTATTTAGAAGCTTCATGTTTATTGATAAAATGATGCTAGTGGAAATATAACTGAAGAATAGATTGATTATATTTTGGATTGAAGGAGGATTATTTATTGTAAAGAAATAGAAGATATTTATTATCAACTTTTTACGGAGAAAGGTTAGCCTATTTATTTATTACGTAATTTTCTCTCGCCTTTTGACAAATGAAATGCTATACGAATATCAATATTGTAACGGCGGACGCTACGACGGCTTAGGTGCTTGTAACGCCCCCGGTTTCCCTGGTGTACGTGGAGTTTTCAGCTTGAGGTTAATCGGTGTTAATGACGACTTTTTACGTTATTCAACACAGCATGGACACTGTCCCAGCATGGGGGATGAAGCGCCGGTCCTAATTAAAGGGGCCTAACCTTAAACTGTCGGTATCGCTGCCACCAACGGTGGATTTAACTGTTTAACTAGCTAAAATCTAAAAATGGGCTACATATTTAATTTTACACTAAAATACAATTAATCAAGTCTAGCAAACGACTGAAACTTAAAACTCCTGGTTTTATTTTTGCGACAGAGAATGAAAACACTTTTACATTATAGTTTGCTTCGGAAAGCTTTTGAATACCAATTATTTAAATAGGCAACAAGTTTACATTTACAAAAAGTAGCAAGTTTGAAGATACACTTAGTATTTCATAAATTCAGACAAACACACTTGGTTTGAATAAAGTTTTAAATTTTCACATTAGAAAAAGTAAATCATGAGTGCTCCCGGAGACACCCGCAAGACTAAACAGCCGCAACTGATAGTAGTCTATCTGACAGTATGTTTCTTATGATCAACCGTCCACAGTTACGTTTCTAAGTTTTCCAAGCACAAAAAGATCAACCTCCCTTAGTTCCCTCGAGAACTGTTCTAAGTAATAAAAAGCCCGGCAATTTTACACTTAGGCATCAGTTTGTTTCAATTTGACTTCCACAAAGATCAAACCGTCAATTAGTTTAGATTAAAAATCCATTTAAAATAAACTGGAAAAATTTGGTTTTTAGAAAGAGAACCACTCTGACGTTATGGGGAGAGGAAACCTAAGATGCAGCTACAGGCGTCTCCACCATAATATTCTCTAGCTAGAGAGTTAATCTAAGTTTTAAACTAAAATTTAGAATATGGGGGTCCTAAACTGAACTTTCAAAAGCTAAACTATAACATACGAACCACTACCATCGTGCCCGGCATGGCATTCTCCGGACATGGCGTCTCCACTCCCGACTGGCGTGACCGGTCTCTAGCTTGAGATCTGTGAGCTGTGCTGTCTATGCATTCTGGGGCTGGGGTTTTATGCTGGAGAGGAGGGAAAGCACGGACGTCGAGGATAGCTGCGGGGGTCTGATTGGCCGAGGGCCTCGAGAACAATGGAAAGTGGGAGGAGAAGTCGGTTGAACAAAGGGACTGGGTGCAGAGCCGTTTGAAGGAGTAGGAACATGTAAAACGGAAAAAGATAGGCCTGTTTTGAGTTTCACTCAATTGAACTTTCGGAAATGGCCTTTACTTTGTATTATTGGCTACGGATTGAATATTTACATGATTGCAACGTGATTAGGCTCTTGTTAAAGCTTATTACTTGGCTTTGGGTAATGTCTAGAACATTACTATTAAATTAAACAAGCTTTAACGGTAAACTGTAGTGTTAAACACCACAACTAGTTTTGGCTGGGGAGGGGGGCAAAAATGGGGGATTCGAAGTTTTTGCACAGTTTGACTTTCGGATTTGGGTTAAACAGATCTTTTTAAGAATTCTTTTAGTGTTTAATAGTAGATCAAGCTATTCGTAGGTATTGGTGGGTCACAGTCAGGTCCAGAGGAGAACTAAAATAAACATATATACACTGAAAAATTTGTGTTCGGTAGAATGCCAGGTCGTAAGACGTTTATACGTTTGGACATATGGTAGCGTTTCTGGGGGTAAAAGAATATAAATAAAGTATAAATGCGGTTAAATAAACTAGCTAGTTGAATGCTATAACGCATTAAGTTACAGAGAACATTTAACGTTTAAAAGTTTAAAGTTAAAATTCGATCGTTGTGGAAATTTTTCATATGGATTGCGGCCGCCAAACACAATAAAAAATATCACACTGCAAATTGGTAGTCTGTATAAAACCTCATACAATACACTAAGCTAATGTTCGGGCTTTTTGCCCTAAAAGAAAAGGATAAAATGAAGATACAAAAATACAGAGTTTCATAATGGCGGCCATGACGAAAGTGCGATGTAGTCGGTTTTGGTCAATCTTCAAATGTAGTTTTAATGGTCTTCAAGGAAGAAAGTTCAAAATTGGGCTTCCCCAAGAGTCTTGTATTTTGACAGGCTATTAAATGTCGAAGAGTTTGTGGAAATCGAACCATTATTGCGAAAACGGCCAGATATGCCTCGGCGAGGCATTTGGGTGCCTCGAGAAAAAAAATTTCATTTTTGAAAAACAGGCGTTTTCGCTGGCGCTCGTTTACAATATTGGTTTCGAATGAATGCAAAGTAACTCTTGGAGTGGCCCGCTAGGGGAAATTTGTATTACTACTAACTTGCTCGGATTTGTTAAAATAAATGTGTGTTGATTATTTTTGTGCTTGGTTTGTTTCGAAGTCTTGGTCTCGCATAAGATTGAACCCGGGGGAAGAAAATATTTTTTTTTTTTGCGATAACATCATATTTAAACTTGGCGAAGTGAAAATAAGGTGTTACACCTGAAGCGGAGGGCTCCTAGAGGACTGGTGATGCGGAGGACGCCGAGCGAACCAGCGCTTCCTTGTAGACCGCTTACGACGTGGTATCGCTGAGCGGAGCATAGGCCGGAATGGACGTATGTTTTAAGTGACGGTGTTGATGGGCAGAGGCGGAATCGACGGTTCGGACAGAAAGGGGTAAGCGAAAGGCATATCTGGGTCCAAAGAATCTTGATTCGCAGTTAACTCGAGAACTTCTATAATCCTAGAAGGAGAGGGTTCTAAAGGGACCAACGGTATGGAGGGTACTGGGTGGACCAGTCCTTCCTTCGGTGTCCCCTTTGTTATTGGCATAGCAGAGCGTAGATCGGAGCGAGTCGAACAGCGACCGTCTATGACAGCAGTTAGAGAAGAAAAGATCAGCCAGATCCCACCGTCCATGGTTTAAACAATGGAGGCTGAGCAGGAAGATGCGCAGAAGGTAGCGACGCGGATGGATACCGTTGCTAGTCTTTGTGTGAGAAGGCGGCAACTCTGAGTGACGACAAGGACAGGGAACCGAAATCCCACCCTTGGAATCGGAAGAGATTGCACAGGCCAGGTGCATAGAGGAGGAGGTCAAGTCCAAGGAAAGACGCAGATTCTTGTTGTCATAACATACTCACCAACGTGAGTGACAACGGTGTCGATAGTAGGTAGGCAGCTAATACCTTTCGGAAGGTGGATAGCATCGAGTCCCCTTCCCCTTCCTTACTGCAAGCGGAGCGCTGGGGGTCGGAAGGCCCCTGGAAGGAGGAGGGGAAGGAACGAGTGTAGGCAGAAACGGGCTGTAAGCAGCCTGCAGCATGCCCCACGGTCGGAACGCACCGTTTAAATCTTGGCAAGTCAACAAAAGGCGGGTGCCGCGGAGGCCAGACAGGCACCACCCCAGGAAGGGGGCGTGCTAGAATCGTCGAGCCAGCGCCGCTTGAAAAGACAAGGCCGGCGAATGGGAACCGATGAAGTGGGGAGGACCAGTGAAGCGGTGGCGGAGCATCATCTGAGCGGAGCGTCCTTGAAGCGGATCGTCTTCTTGAGAGTGGAGCGGGGAAGGCTCAAGATCAACCACACACAGTGATTCCCCTAGGAGAAAAGATGATGATATGCTACTGCGCTCCGTATTTATAGATGGAAGCACTTCCGGACATGCGCAGTATCACGAGCCCGGCAGGGAAGACAACTTTTTTCTATGGGAATAAGAACTCAAATGGGGGGGAACTGCTAGTTAATAAAATAGGTAATGTATTTTTCCATCGGCTTTAAAAATAAAAGATAACTACAGAGAAGTATTTTCGGACGGAAGTGAAAACAGCGGGAAAGTTATAGTAGTTATTTGAAAGAGTATTTCCCGTGCTAGTAATAATGTCGGAATTAGGAGGTGAGACTTGGACCATATAATTTAAATTAATGTCAGGGTCAGTACATACCTTCGACGTAAATTTAGTCAGAAAAAATCCGAATCACCCAAACCAAACCACAACGAAGACGGGAATCCACCGAAGTGGTCTGGGAAAGTTTCTTCGACCGCCACTCATGTTGCCTCAAACTTCACAATTTTTTCAATATAGAATTAAAAAATTTCACAGAGGTTCGTGTGCTACGGCACCATGCCAAAATGTTGTATTGGTTGGGATACATGACACCAAACATCAATAACTCGGGGACATCAAGTTTTTTCTTTTCACTTTACAGCGCCGGGGCTGTCACTAGGCCTATCCTGAATAAAAGAACTCTTTTCATCACCCATCAGCAACCACTGGACCAAATCGACTGGGGATTTCACTAAATCCAAGCTTTAAACTCTTATCTTTAATTCTGCGAGAACAGAATCCTTTTTAGTTTCCTATCTTTTTTTATAGCCACAAACGTGTATGCTAAAAACATTGCACGTAAAGAAATAATACACCCCTAACTTCCAGTTGACCAGTTTCAGTCTGTATACTTTGTAAAAACATTGTTTTGAATTTTTCTTTGGCATAAAGCCCCAGCTTAGTGTATGTAGTTAGGGGGAAACACGGTCCATGCCTTATAATTATACACGTACACATACTCTTGATGCTTGCCCTTTTTATTCGCCCTCTCGTTTTGGGCATAAGGCCAATGTTCACTACAGTTTATTTATTTATTTACCGCACACAAGGTACAAACTTAGAATAAAAAAACAAAAACATAACTGACAACAGAAACTAAATATAAGGGATGAGGAGGTACATGTGAGGGATAACCATAGCCCCAGGGCAAGGAAATTAGGGCAGCAGATTGCCCTCAGAATCTTGTAAGACAGCCATCCCCTAGACATGATCGTGGGCACGCTACCGCAGAGACCTCAGGTCCGTTGGTGACCTCAACTCACACGAACCCCCAAGTGCAAGCAGACCTTTAGCAACCGTGCTTCCAAGTCCGCTGCCCCAACCTTCGGGACCACCCCTACACGCCTTCACCAGCCTGTTGGCAGATGCAAGAATAGCTCCCCAAAGGTTAGCCAGCTTCAAAAAAACCGCGAGGTCGAGCGTGAACATCTTGCTATCCCGGCAAGCTTGATGATTGTGACTATACCGAGGTAAGTGCTGAACTCTCTCGATAGCTCCATGGTAGACAATGGCAAGCTCCTTCGCAGTTGCGTTTTGAAAGTTGAGACATTCTTCAGAAGCAAAACTGAACGTGTGAAGCACGGTGTTGGCCGCCCTGCAGAATTCTCGCCGGACCTTTCTTAGGTGGCCATCGTCCGAAAGGTTGGCTCCCCCCCCCACGCCAGCGTAGCCGACCCCCCCCCCCCATCACGTCCCCCCTCCCCCCGGGGGGGGGGGGGGTGAAATCATTGCTTCCGCCAAACACCATTCCAACTGATTTGTTGGCATTAAATGACAGTCCCTTGTCATGAGTCAAATACACAAGCCTATCCAGCAGAAACTGAAGTGCCAGTCTGCTCGGGGCCAGCAGGACGATGTCATCAGCGAAGGCAACAATGTTCACAGCAACACCATTTACCCTGCAGCCAGTAGTAAATTTAGAAATGCTGGCAATAGCTCCATCGAGGACCCGACAGAAGACGAAAGGAGATAAGGGACTTCCTAGTCGCACTCCACACGTAGCCGTAAAGGAGTCAGAAAGGTGTCCTTCCCAGCTCACCTGAATGGCTTGCGTTTTATAGCAATTAGCGATAAAGTCGGGAATATAAGACGGAAGACCTCTCTGTCGAAGAGCTTGAAACACAGAGCTATGTGCCATCTTATCGAAGGCCTTAGTCACATCTATGAAGCAGGCATACACCTGAGAACCAGCTCTACAGTATAATGTATCTCCGAATGGTTTCTTCACTGCATACACAGCCATCGAGGTGTAGTGCTTCCTTTTAAATCTGAATTGGGCATCGCAAGTGGGTATCGCAAGTGGGCTATCATGCGACTCAAGAAAACCAGGTCCAGAAGTTTAGCGATAGGACTCATAAGCGCGATACCACGGTAACTATCGCTCGTAGTGGGGTCCGCAGTTTTCTTCAGTATGGGAGTTAAAAGGGTCCTAGTGGCAGGCTCGGGACAGTGAGCGTGGGCGAAGGAGGTAGAAAGGATCAGGGTAATAAAGCTATGAGCCAAGTGGCCAGCGAAGCGGAGATGTTCAGTAATCAACCCGTCAAGGCCAGCAGCCTTGTCCCTCTTCATGGCAATTAAGCAGCAGGTGAACAATCTCGGCACGACTAATCTCGGGAGTAACATGGGGTTCCTACTCGTTGCTGGCATTAGTTTCTTTACCACAGTTGACAGATTCCTCCTGAGCGGTCTCGGTGAAAACTTCGACCATAAAGAATTTAGATGCTTCTTAACTCACTCCCTCTTTTTAATGAGTTGTAGCATTCATGCTGGAACTTAAACTTCATAATTATTTAACCTTTTTCCAAGTCTATTAGGCTACCCCGGCAAGCAGCCCCCCCCCCTCCCCCTCCATTTTAGTGGTACATAATACCGCTGTTTAACCCTTTTAATGCCCATGCCAAACTGGTTATTTTTTTTTTAAGTCCCATATGATAGTTGGGTCGGTCGCGGGATTCACTTGGTTTGCAGACGAGGACGCTGACCACTGGGCTGTTGCTGCTCGCTTTACTCGGGGTCCAAGCCAAGCTCGCGTTGTGCGTTGGGACTTTGTTGACATTGACATTGTTGACATTGTTCTTCGCAGTCATCAATGTTTTCTGGCAGTGTGTATGTCAGACAGCCTGCAGAGATTTGTGGTCTACAAAAGGAAGAACTTTTGCCAAATTGACTTGTTGAGAATTTTAGACTGGTTGTGCGCGCATTTTCCAAAGCGTTATTTGTTGTGAAAGAAATTGTCACGCTGTTGTTATCGCATGTTCAGCGGTAATTTTAACGAATTTCTTTTGCGTTCGCAAATTAACTATTATGCTGGAAAGGTGCAGCCATCCTTTTAGAAATATTTTCGTGTGTAAAACTGTGTTTTAATCAAATTTATTTGTGTTTTGGGAGCAAAATTCGGAGATGCAGGTAGCGCGCACGAATACTGACGCCATCGCTTGTGGTGACACGGCTCATCCGTTCTAGTAGCTTGCATGCCCGGATGTAGTTGTCGCAAAAGTTTCATTAATGGGTGGCCGCTACTACAACTGTACAACCAGTGCTTGCTTGTGAATTCGGCAAGGAAATTTTGTTTTCTGTTGAGGAATACTAATGAACTACGAACATTAGGCAGATTAGTGTTTCATTTAGTGAAATTTCGTGTCTTGTGCTAAAATTCTGTGTGGATTTTTCCCGGACAACGAGAGCTGGAGTGGGGAACTACTTTTTCTCGCGCATGTAGCTCCATTGTGTTGGCGTTGCGTGACCGAATTCCCGTATGTGCAAACCGCCGATCGTTACTGCTGTTGTTTTGGTTTCACAACATCGTTTTCCCACCAAAATGGAGGAGAATACTCCGTTTTTTGTGGATGAGACCTTGATTGCTGATCAGACAGAAATGATTACTGGTGAGAGTAGAGTTTCTCAAGACAGTGTTGGGCAGGCAGCAGGTTATTTTTCACACATGGTAAACTCTTTAGGCCTACCCAACCTAACCAAACTCTGGAGAGGTGTGACGATGTCTCATGGGCCTTGTCTTTGAATGATAAGTGTTTCCGGGATGACTTCCGGTAAGAGAGTTGTAAGATGGAAGCGAGTGATGATGGATGTGTAATGTAAGCGCTGCGAAGAATAAAAGCCTTATTGATGCAATCTGCCTCCGTCCTACTCAATATGAGGTGAAAGTCCTCATAAAGTGGCGCCTCGAACGATGTAGAACCCTGTAGACCTTAAAGGTGAGTGGGAATTGACTGTATGTAGATCATGACTTCTCGGCGTTCGAACTGCAACAAAGAAAATGGCTGCGCCAGGTGGCCGGCAAAAACTAAATTTTAATCCGAGTGCATCGGCATGGAGAGCGATGATAATCTTTCTAATATTAGTTGTCTGCACAACTGGACTTTCAGCTTAACGCGTATAGTCATCTTTGGCGAGTACTGTGCGAATTTGGAATTCAGCATGTATATGCAAAACTGTTTTCTGTGACAATCTCTCTGTGGTGGCGCGTTCAACATTGTGTTCTCTCATGCTGTTTGCACAATCGTTCGTAGATCGTCGTCAGTGATGATAGAGATTGGCTATCAATACTCATTACAATTGATGCATGACTTTGGCTCCAATTACGCACATCGATAAATCAACGACTTTTCCTTTATTTGACCGAAAAGGACGATGGCAGTGCAACCACGATGATCGTCAGTGACCGTTAGCGAGGATAAATCATTTTGTGTTAAGGCGATTTCGCAGGAAAGCGCAATGGTTCCAACTGATTGTGTGAAGGACGCGCTCCGTGACCTGTTGTGCGAAAAGTGCAAATATCCTTGTTATTTACACAAAGTGAATGGGGCTTGTGATGCGCCTTTGTTATGTGCGAACTGGAAGGACGACTCGATATATCGGACGTTTGCATGGTTGTCATGGGCAGATAGACAGCAATTGTTACGCCTGGCTGGCCAACATGGTCTAAGGCTTTCGAACGGAGTTGAGGGTGATGTTGTCAACCTTCGTCATGCGAGATCGCAACACAGAGCCTGCTGGATGGCTAAGAGTTTAAATCCACATATTGTGCCATCGTTGTTTGTTGTGCTAAATCCACATGAACTAAAATATGGATCGACGTTGTCGAATTCATTTTCGTTTACTCCGACGTGGTTGGACGGATTTAATGTAGCATTTCGTAAGCAAGCTACGAGCGCACTGGTATGTTGCATTGCATGTACTCATTTTAAGAGTAGGAACTCTGATGTTTCCGTTCCACAACTTGTTTGTCAACCTTCGCTAGTTTCGAAGAGTTTCTGTTCAACTGAGACTCAAACTGATCAACAGTTGTCACCCGATACTTCGACCACTGACATGTATTTATTGTCAGGCAGACTGCATTTTTTGCGAATGCAAGAACAAGCATTGTTAGAATACGTGTTTGATTTTCTCACACCTAAAGGAATTGCTCAATTTACTGCTGCAATGGCGTCTGCTGGGTGGATCCCGTAACGTAGTGTACCTACACCATATATGGTTGTGACACGGTTGAAGAGTCCTACGGGACAGCTACTTGAAGTTGAAGCGACCTTTCGTACGTTACCGATTGATGACCAATGGGTGTTACTGTCAAACCAATTGTTGGGTTTTCGTTTTCAAGTACCATTGGTCACCATAAAAATTGTTCGTGAGAAACTGTCGGCAGGGATTGTATCGCCAACCATGCGGGCTATTTTGCAAGGACAGCTACCCGATGAGGCTGGCTACGACCCGCAATTCGATTTTCATACTGCGAGAGCCATGTGTGAGCCGATCAGTCACTAGTTTGTTGGTGACATAAGGTTAGAACTATGTCTTTATCATTTGTTTTGGGGTTTTGCCATATGTGTGTGACAAAATTTTTTTTTCAAAAGGTTTACCTGTATGTATGTGTGTTACAAAAGTGTGTTACAAATGTTTGCCTTTACGAATGTTTTTGTGTTTTTCACAAATTTTGATACTGATTTTTTTTACCTCCTGTGCAACTGTGGTAACGAATTTTTTTTTGAATTGCTGATGTCACACAACTAATTTTCTTGAGGTGAGTTGGGCTATTAGTTATTAGCCTACCTAGCCTACTTGTTTTGTTGACACTACTAGTCATGATTGTTTTGCCTACATATTATTTTACCTTTACCGCTGAGTCGGAATTGGATTCGAAAATTTTATATGATTTTATAATGTGGTTTTATGCTACTGATATTGATACTTATGTACCTCAGCATGATCAAAAGGTGGTGGACATGATGTTGCAACGTCTGCGTGATTTTTATCTTGTGAAACTATGATACTCATACCGACCTAGTTTTTTATTTTTGCTAAATCAAGGAGTGTGGGTAGCCTACTTGTTTGTTATATGATCTAGATTCATGGTAGCGTACTTGTTTTATGACCTGGATTTGTTAATCGCCTACATGTTGGTGACCTAATTGGATGAAAATGAGATTAATTGCATACAAATTTTTGTGGTTACACAAAAATTTCTTACTAGTCTTACTCTTTCCAAAACGGCGAGTACTGAATTAAAGTTTTTATATTGTGTATTTTTATTTTTTGCAAGTTGCATTAAGTTCTTTTGAGGAATGTGAATTACTTAAGACTCTCGGGCCTATGTCGTGTTAGAGGCAAACACAACAGACTTTGGAATGGAATGCCGTTACTCATCCCTACCATTTGCGGTTTTTTTCTGTGACTGCTCGTACAGGGGACGGTACTATCGTTCTGACGGAATTTTGTTGCTTGGATACTATGTTAGGCACTGCCTAAGGTTTTAAACGAGTTGTTTACAAATTGTTAAAAGTTGCTCGCAATATTTAATCTTTTGCCCTGGAATTGCTGGAAAGTGAACATGCTGGCATGTGCTTAATAAGTAGAATTAAGACACATTTTGTTGAGCCTACACGTTAGGAGTGCAAATTCAAAGATGGGATTGACCACCAGGTTTTGATACTTTTAAATTTGCAGTTAATTTATGGTTTATGTACACCATAATGAGGCAATACTACAGCTTCGAATGATTACCTAATGGATCTGATCTTAATATTTTTTTTTCTCGAAGTATATGTTACATACAATTTTGCATCATAAGTGCTGTGAGGGCATATTACGGTTGTAAGCTAATTTTCTTTCAACATTTTGGGGTGCGATTTCAAAATGGGTTTTTTGGAAATATTTTGAAATTTGGAGCAAAGTTTTGAGGAGGAATGTGGTTACAATGATACTTTTATACTGCTGAGTGACATATGTCCGAATGCTGCTTCTTTTCGGAATTTGGCATAATGTAATAGAAACTGCTTTTGAAAACAGTTAATTTTGGCGAGTGCTGTGTATAGTTAGTTACTCTTGTGATCTCCTTGAATGACCGAATAGGTTTGTAGTGTAAGATAGGTCATGGGACTACAGTCAGGGGCCTGGCCTGCACCCGACGCTAAATGTGTCCTAGGGATTTGTTTAGGCGCTTGGCTGTTACCCATTGTTACGTTGAGGTGTGTAATGATACATTGGGTCCTAGGAGACTAGGGAGGATGTTAGTTAGCCATATAAGTTGTGCACTACTATCGCTTTCCTGGGTTGGGCTTTAATGAATTATTTTTTGGAGATGCTTTGGTTTCTTCAAAAGTGATCGAGGAGCGGTGTTCACTTCTACTATGTTAATGATCATTGAACTGCGGATCTGAGTCGAGAATTTTTTTTATTTTGTTAACCATTCACTGAATGTTGGTGGTGAAAATGGCCTGGATCCTAAGGGATAGGGACACTGTAGAATGGTTGGTAGTAAGGCTTAGGTGAATTTTGTTAAGCGAATGGTAATGATCGAGCTCACCACTCTTCGTCCCAGTGCGACGTCGCCATGGATGGAGAGAGACGGGTGGCACTCTGGGCCTGTTCGCATCTCCTTGTGAGCTCTGGGAGCTAAGGCAGAGTAGGGGTGGTATTCTCTCCGTGCTACTTGTCGCAGGTGTTGTCTCACTCCTGACACGCTTTGACACCGCAAGGTCTTTTTGGGTGAACATTCAATCTTGTTTTATGGAATTCTTGTGCGCTGATCCAAGGTAACAATGAAGTACTTGTTGAATTTTATCTGATTTTGGACAGTTTTTAAAAACGAAAAGAAACTGTCACCTCTTCTGGCAATTTTATTTACGGAAACAGAAAAAGATGTCTAATTTTGTGTTAATCATGTTTTACGATGGCATGTACCCTACGTTGTGTACATCGCTTTTGTGTATGGATTAGTTGCATAGTCACACTACCTGTAAATGAGAATATGTAGAGTATATGAAGGATTGTCTTTGATTTGTGTGATTGCTCTGTTTGTGGAAAAGCAAATTTTGTAAACCTACGAAATGATCCTTTCACCTGATCGGGGGATCAGATTGTTGTTGAGGGGGACCATGTGACGATGTCTATGGGCCTTGTCTTTGAATGATAAGTGTTTCCGGGATGACTTCCGGTAAGAGAGTTGTAGGATGGAAGCGGGTGATGATGGATGTGTAATGTAAGCGCTGCGAAGAATAAAAGCCTTATTGATGCAATCTGCCTCCGTCCTACTCAATATGAGGTGAAAGTCCTCATAAAGAGTCTAATGCAGGGGTGGAAATTGAACAAAATGGTGCAAATAATATGAATTCTCTGCTTACACCCCCACCCATGGTGTTATTCCTAGGCACAACCCTGACCCTTGTGGTTCTCCAAAAGAGGTGAGATCAAGGTCCCCTACCCCCACCATGGATAGAATTGCTTTGTTAGAAGTTCAGCTGCAGCAACAAACAACTGCACTGAAGCTCTCGCTAGACAGAAGGTTTGACGAGCATGAAAGGAGGCAGAATTACTTTCGGGCTAGTCTGCGAGATGACCAGCACGAAAGCCTACACGATAGCCTGCGAGCAAGTCTACGGGAGGACCTGCGGACCAGCAGCTCCCAATAGTTAGGTAATTTTTTGGAACAGTTCAGCACTGTGGCATCCAGATGCAGTCTACCATCCCAACCAACCCAGCAACAAGTCGCTCCTCTAGCTGGCAACCAGTCTGCTTCGCAAACTGCAACCGGGCCAACAGCTTCGTCTGCGTATGTGGCGGGTGTTACCTCACTTCCCCCACTCTCCTCCCTCCGCTGGAAATCAACAATCGCACAGCAACAATTATATATTATGCCGTCTCCACCATCCACGTTCGCCGCCAATTCTGCGACTACCCAGACGTTGTTACAGTTCCAGCTCTGCCTTCAGATTTCTCGTCTACCGTGACCATCCTCACCGAGAATGTGAAGAGTGCACTCACTCTAGTACACCTGCAACCACCATTGTTGACGCCAGATGTGAAACCGCACGACTGGTTAGACCGTATGGACGTCTACATCACGGAACGTCAGACAAGTGGCGACACACTAGACAACCTGATGCGCATGGTCTTGTAAGGGAAATTCAGAGACTGGTGGACGACCAAACCCCGCACCAGCTTCTTGTGGCCTGAAGGCAAACGCGACTTCAAGAAGACCTTCGTGAGACTTCGCCCAGACGAGGAGCTACTTATTCAGGTGGCGAAGATGAAGCAACGTGAGGACCACACACCTCACGAGTTCGTGACTGCAGCGGCTAAGCGCTACAGCAAGATGCGTGCTCCGCCTACTCTTAAGTACAGGCAGAAACAATCATCGTGAACATGCTCCCTGCTACTCGTGACAACATTGACCGCGTCAAGCTGAATCGATCACCTGCCCTCATGGTACCGCTTTCCTGAAGCTAAATCAACTTCTGCCAACGCGAGTCAAAGCAGTGCTTCAACCTCGCACACTCGTGGTGCAGGACAGCAACAGAGACTTGTGAATTCAGTGTCGAACAGTGTTGTGCCTTCTTTTTCAGCAACTGTTCCTGGTGTACAAAAATCTAGTGTTTTCAGTAATGCTGTAAATCAAGGTTTGTGTGGCACTGTAGGTAACAAAAATCTGTCTGTTTGTGCTAGCGTTGCTGTGTCGGGTGTGAATAAAGTGTCTCATGCTCAACCTAGTCTTCCAGGTGTTGTAAATGACGTGTATGTAGGCAACCAAGCCAGCACAGCACCAACTGGGTTTAGCATGGGAGCTAGTGCGTCTGTCGACCAAGTTAGTGGTAAGCCAACTGGTGGTTTTGCTTTTGACTTGACAAAACATAAACACTGTGTCTGGGGGTTTGAATGTCGCTTGAAGCTAGGATGCTCGACAAGATGCGTCAGCCGTCGCTGATCAGAGTTCTGGTGCCTCTCGCCCGACAGGCGCTAGGCCTAAAAAAAGGGGTACATGACCCGGAGTGGATTAAAACACAACCTTGTTTCCACTGCCAGGTAATTGGGCACTATGCTAGGGACTGCCCTCGTAGGGATGAGAATCCTCCACTCAGGCTTGTTAACGAGTACACTCCTGGCTTGAGGCATATCGATGTAACCATTAGGGGTTCGACTTTCGCAGCTTGTTTAGTTAGTGTGTCTGCAATATGTTTGATGGCTAAGTCATGGCTTGATTTGATTGCTCCTGATGTTAAGTTGCGTCCCTACTCAGCTAAGCGTTTTGAGCTAGCGGATGGGTGCACTTTCCTTGAACCACTTGGTGAGATGACTTTAACTGTCGTTGTCAACAATCGTTACATTCACACTGACTTTGTGATTTTTGAGAAGATTGCTGGGAACTGCATCATTGGGATTGACTACTGGGAAAAATCTGGTTTGGTTCCCGATTTCAAGAACAATCGTGCCTACTTTGACAAGAAGTTCAAGTTCTTCCCCTTGACTGGTTGGATGAGTGGTGACACCGTTCCTGAACCCAATTCTCATCCTGTTTGGCGAATCGCTCCTTCCGCCGAATTAGAGTCTTCCACCTTCAACGTTATGTAGCGGAGTCGTCCCAAAACCTTGTGCCGGCAAACGTCACTAATCGTACTGGTGCGGATACAGTATTGCAAAGTTAGGCTACTGGTCTTTCTTTCCGATTTTGCTGGATTTCAGGACAACAAGCATAGCAGGCCACTATTCAAGGAGGAAGCGACGTTGCGGACTAATCCTTTCATAAAACTAACCTAACTTAGCAAGCGGTAATTCTTTGCTGCCACCATGGGAAAAAATGTTCATTTACTAGAAGTTAACTTTAAACTAAAATTTTCTAAGTTTAAGTAACTAGTAAATAAGGTTTGGAAACCAACTGAAGCTCTATTTACATTTATTGAACATTGGTTAATAAAATATTTACAAAAGTAGTTTGCAGTTTCATTTTGGGTTACAATAAATCTTGCTTTTAGATTTCAGCAACAACAAAAGAAATCGTTAAGCAAATCGTGCTTAACACTCAAGTATCAACAACGATCAAGAAATTTCAAACTTCAAACTAGAAGTACATTTTCGCAAAAATGCAAGTAATATTGAATAAAAATTCAACTCACATGAGGTCACCGACGACGATTCACATGCAACCTTTAGCTGTCTGGTTAAGATGCTAGTCTTTGGTTTTACATTGGAAAAAAAATTCACGTTTTGAAAGTTGTAACTTGAAACGGGAATGAAATTAAAGTTTTATAAAATCATCCCAAAAATTATTTCACCTGCAAAAACCTACCCCGATCGCGATAATTAAGTTTACAAATAGTTCGTAATTTTTTTACTAGATTTACGTATATAGAAAAAAATGTTTTCTATAGAAATAATTCTTACCTGGATGTAACTAATAATGACAGTCTGCATTAACAATTTAGTCGTGTTATGGCCTTCAGGCGGCAAAAAGTATTACAACGTTAACCATGTTTTACGTTGTTACGAGAGCGATGAACACTACGACCGTAATTCAAGAGTCAGAACTTTCAGAAGTTAGAAGATCAGAAGTTGTGCAGCAAAAGGTCTTAATTAAAAATTAATTAGGGGTGTGAGTTTGTTTGGAGCTGTAGTTTTGCCACGCTCCCAGCCAAAGCCATGGCGCCAGAAGGTGAGAGAGACAATTTTGTTAGGTAAATCCCATCGGAAATTCCTAGGTTCTTTTACATGCCACAATCGACATTAGCATGAGATATCACAAGGCCCTTCTCTTCCCGAAAATGCCAGGTGTGGCTGAGGCTGGACTCGAACCCGGGACCTTTGGCATATTTGATGGTGATGTTAACCATCAGGCCTCTCACCTTGCCCTGAATTTGTTTGGGGCATTGAAGTGTGCCGAGCATGGCAATAACTAGACGGACACACGTAATAACGTTTCACTAGTGGGCAGC
>JAHWFP010004173.1:0-18382 GCA_023313725.1 Lithobius niger
CCGATCGTCTACTTTATCCTGGATGTCTTACCGTGAAGGTCAGGATTAATACACAACCACCAACCAAATTACGTACCAAGAGAGATCCATCATCCATGGGGCCGATTTTATCAAACTCCTCTCAAAAAAGTCCCGATCTGAAAAACGCTACGTTAGTGACAATGACATGGCTCCTGGTGGTGCCATTGTCTGGAGTCGGTTTTCTTCTATACTTCTTAAAAACGAAAAAGTTGTACGTGCAGGAATGTTCCAGTCTGTAGAGAAAAGCACACGCTTTTCTTCTTGGTTCCAGAAGTTTGGTGATTGTACCAGTACAATTCACCATTTTTGAAATGAAAATGAACAGGGAAACCCACACACACGTCTAACCACATGTGTGTCCAAAAGTGATATGAGGGATGGAAGATGGCGGCCTGGCCTCTGCCTGTAGGCAGAGCAGCGCGCCAGGCGGGAGTTGCATGCAACCGAATTTTAGATTGAGGTTTAAAACGCGGTTTTAAAGTTTTGGACAGAGGAAGCTTAAATAAAGTGATTTAAGCATGATAACTGAAGGTAAGTATTTTGCAGATAGTAAGAACTTAACTTTAACTCTCTAGCTAGGGAAAATTATGGTGGAGACGCCTGTAGCGGCATCTTAGGTTCTCTCTCCCCATAACGTCAGAGTGGTTCTCTTAATAAAACCAACTTTTCCAGTTTACTTTAAATGGATTTTTAATTTAAACTACTTGACGGTTTGATCTTTGTGGAAGTCAAATTGAAACAAACTAATGCCTAAGTGTAAAATTGCTGGGCTTTTTATTACTTAGAACAGTTCTCGAGGGAACTAAGGGAGGTTGATCTTTTTGTACTTGGAAAACTTAAAAACATAACTGTGGACGGTTGATCGTGTATGAAACATACTGTCAGTTAGACTTTTATCAGTTGCGCCTGTCAAGTCTTGCGGGTGTCTCCGGGAGCACCCACGATTTACTTTTTCTAATGTGAAAATTTAACTTTTATTCAAACCAAGTGTGTTTGTCTGAATTTGTGAAATACTAAGTGTATATTCAAATTGCTACTTTTGTAAATTCAAACTTGTTGCCTATTTAATTAATTGGTATTCAAAAGCTTTCAGAAGCAAACCTTAATGTAAAGTGTTCTTATTATCTGTTGCATAAATAAAACCAGGAGTTTTAAGCTTCAGTCGTTTGCTAGATTGATTAATTGTCTTTTAGTATAAAATATAAATATGTAGCCCATCTTTAATTTTAGCTAGTTAAACAGTTAAATCCACCGTTGGTGGCAGCGATACCGACAGTTTAAGGTTTGGCCCCTTTAATTAGGACCGGCGCTTCATCCCCCATGCTGGGACAGTGTCCTTTCTGTATTGAATAACGTAAAAAGTCCTCATTAACACCGATTAACCTCAAGCTGAAACTCCACGTACACCAGAGAAACCGGGGGCGTTACAAGCACCTAAGCCGTCGTAGCGTCCGCCGTTACACAAGCCTTTAATTGAAAACTGTGATGTTATACATCACAACTAGTTGAGTTGGGGGGGGGGGGAACGAAGTGTATAGCACAGACTTAAACTTTGGATTTGGATGGCATAGGTGTACAGATCTTTTCAAGATATTGATTTAATGGAAGTAAAAGCTAGTTGCAATCGGAAGGTCACTGTCAGAGTTTGGAAGGAGATTTAAATAAACTATTTACATTAAAATTTGCGTCCGGTAAAATTGCCGATGACTAAAAATGGTTCGAGCTAATGTTAGTGTTCTAGGGGCAAAAGAATATAATAAGACATTAAATAAGCTAGCTTAGTAGAATGCTACAGCGCATTAATTAAATTGGATTTAACTGCTGAGGCAGGAAGACAGAGTTTGATTTAGGTGGACACTTTTCATAGCATTTGCAATCGTTCCAAGTACAAATATAAAATATCGTCTTAGTGTCTGTATCCACATGTATATGAGGTTAAGTACCTGAAGGTAGCCCCTCCTAATTACATAAGCTAGGGTGTTTGGGCTTTTTGCCCTAAAAGAACAACGAAAAATAATTACAAATATACATGAGTGTTTCAATAATGGCGACTGGAAGTGATGAGCGCTACGGCAGGTTTGGAGTGTTTTTCAAAGGAATGTAGTTAATCTTCTAGATTGAATTTTGGGATTCTGTTTCCCCAGAAGTGTAGCTAAAGTGTAGGGCTATTAAAGACTGCAAAGTTTCGTCGTTTAAGTCCATTATTGACGGAGATATGCTTCGGCAAAGACCGAGGTCTTTTTGCACTTGGGCACTCGAGAAAAAAAAAGTGTTCGTTGCGAAAACGAAGGTTTTTCCGTAGTCCGACATTATAGAAGGCACGAGAGCAAGGTCAGCAGCAGCATGAGTCGAGGGCGGTGGAGTCTTTTCCCGGACCACGTCGGGAGAGTTGATGGACATCCTTCAAAAGTCGTGGAATCTTGAAATCTTAGGGAGAAAGGCGGGAAACGAAGTGGCGTGGACATGCTCTGGAGGAAACATGATGAACGAAGGCGCGAAAGCGCTTTTATAGAGAAGGGCTGCACCCGCACATGCTCAATTGGATTAAGCCGCCGGCGGCAACAACGCACCGAAAAACCTCCAGGGAAACGCAACGTTCAAGAAACTGAATGCTAAAATTAAGAGGTTATCTATGTTTTCCTACCGACAATAAGAAACATGCATTTTTGGACCAAATACGCACATCAGCACAAGACCGAAACCCTTGTAAAATACACCAGTAATAGATACTAACAGCCATTACAAATTTACAAGGGAAACGAATGATGAGAACATTATATGAACCAGACTTTTATATCTCAAAAAGTTCGCAGCAATACACAATAAAAATATCGAGTAGTCCTCCTATCTTCGTCAGGCAGCAAGAAACGTGTGAACTACAGTCTACATATTTGTACGCACTCTTCAGATGGACCGAATTCAATCAAGAACAATTCAAACTTGACGCGTCTGTGGCCCTCTGTATTTAGGAGGCCCACGATATTCTTTAAGCTGCGGATGCCATATAAAGGTAAGTTGTTCTCCAAATCTTCTGCTGACAAGGTATTAAATTGCAGGAAACGATGGCCCATGGAGATTCATGAGGGGTTTCCTTGCCAATAACTCATGTTCGATAGCAATTGACTCTAACCCCCTCAAGTGTCTGTCATTTTTGGAATTGGACACTAGGAGGGTTGATGTTTTGTCCCATGCTATCTTGTGAGCAGTGCCTTGTTGTGAGTCGCGATGCTGCTGGTAACCACTCTGTTACGGGTATCCGCCATGTGTTGCTTTACTCTTTCAACTATGCCCTTGCGTGTCGCCCTAATATATACTTTATCGCATTCACCACATGAGACTCGATACACTTCCTCAGGTGTATTGTGAACAGTCCGCAATTCACTTTCCATCTCTTTTTTCTCTTGAGACCGGACGTTTTTCACTACTTCCTGTCGATTCGGTTTGTTTAGCAAGGACTTTAAATTCCTACCATTCCTAAAAAACGATTTAAAACCCTTCTTTTGGAGCACTTTCTGAATGTTCTCACTAACTCCTCTCAAATAGGTGAGCCCTACTCGCTTGTTCTCGTTATGTTTCTCAAGTCTGGGTTCATCTATGGTGATGTGATCGCGTTTCTCGTCCAACTTTTTAGAGCTCAGCAAGAGAGTTGATGGCACTGTCCTGTACGAGCCATTTGTGAAACCTACCAGTACAGGGAGGGGGTTGCCCTACAACTCTAGACACCCCGCTGGCCAAATGCGCAACATAGCCTTGAACGAGTTTTGCCGAATAGTGCGACACTAGCTCCACTGAGATAGCACAACGACATCTTTTTGCATCGAAAGGGAGGTTTATCGATTTGGGTTTTCCACCAGGAATGTTAAGCACAATGATAAAAAAGGCTTTTGGGATTGTGAACTCTAAAAAGATGGACGAGAAACGCGATCACATCACCGTAGATGAACCCAGACCTGAGAAACATAACGAGAACAAGCGAGTAGGGCTCACCTATTTGAGAGGAGTGAGTGAGAACATTCAGAAAGTGCTCCAAAAGAAGGGTTTTGAATAGTTTTTTTAAGAATGGTAGGAATTTAAAGTCCTTGCTAAACAAACCGAATCGACAGGATGTAGTGAAAAACGTCCGGTCTCAAGAGAAAAAAAGGGATGGAAAGTGAATTGCGGACTGTCCACAATACACCTGAGGGATTGTATCGAGTCCCATGTGGTGAGTGCAATAAAGTATATATTGGGGAGACACGCAAGGGCGTAGTTGAAAGATTAAAGCAACACATGGTGGATACCCGTAACAGAGTGGTTACCAGCAGCATCGCGACTCACAACATGGGCACTGCTCACAAGATAGCATGGGACAAAACATCAACCCTCCTAGTGTCCAATTCCAAAAATGACAGACATTTGAGGGGGTTAGAGTCAATTGCTATCGAACATGAGTTATTGGCAGGGCAACCCCTCATGAATCTCCATGGGCCATTGTAACGGCGGATGCTACGACGGTTGAAGTGCTTGTAACATCCCCGATATCAGGTAGACTTCGGTCTTGTTAAAAATAATACTTCCGGTGATTTGTTGGTTTATCAAAGCACAGTCGTGGCTACGGGCCCGATGTAGGGAACGGAGCGAAAATATCCTATCAATTTACGTAGGCTAACAAGTATTAAATTACACGGTACGCGCTGCCACCATGGTGGAGTGACATTAATTGAATAATTGCAGCAAAATCCTGAGTTAAGAATAAAAGGGGATTTACGTAATATTTTAACTCTACAATTAATAACTGGGTAAAAACAACTGACGTTTAAAACGCTTGGTTTTATTTATAGACAGTAAGAATAAAAAGCACTTTACATTTTATCACGAGTTTTTACACTGAAAGCTTTTCAAAATAAAGCACAACAAATTTACATTTATAAATTCTACAAATGAACTTTGGCGTTTAAGAAAACAGTTACCTTTCACATCAAGAAAGTTCACTCAGGTATTTTTCAACCTCCTAAAGTAAAAGCAGCCGCAAGTTACAATAGGCCTACAGTATGTTGTTTGCGCACAAACTCAACTAAAACTTCCAGTTAAATCTGAACTAGATCGGCTCAACAGGAGCACTAGCAATTTAAGCAGGACTTTTACCTAAATTAAATATTTAAAATAAGTAAGATAGACTTGGTTTTTAGGAAGGGAACCACCCTGACGTTTATGATTAACTAAGTTCAGAAACTACCGATGTACGAAGTTAAAACATAAATTTTCAAACTAGGAGTTGTGTTAAAATTGAACTATGAATTTAGATTTGGGGGTCCTAAATAAAAACTTTCAATTTAAACTACATGATACGAACCACAACCATAGTGCCTGGCATGGCAACTTTCGGACGGCATCGTTCCGGTCCCGATCGGCGTGACCACCTCCTAGTCTGAGATCTGTGAGCTGTGCTAACTTTGGGATTGCAGGGCTGGTGGTATATATGGGTGAGGGAGGGGGCGGACGTCTGCGACGACTGCCTGTTTTGGCGGCAAGAGAGGCAGGCAGGCTTGGAAGAGGGAAATTTGTTCGAGTCCCAAAACGACCTGTACTACGTGAGGGCTTTAAAGGGAGGTGTAACGATCTGGATGGGCCTTTAAAAGGTAGAGACAGGGGGGTTTGCGAATGGCTGGAGCTTAGGAGCTCTGAGTGGGTGGATCCAGGACCGTTGGAGCCGTTGAGGGTTTAGAGTTTTGGAGGGGTTTGGTGAATTGATGGAAACGCAACAGTCCAAACTACGATGTTACGCATCGCAACTATTGAAGGAGGGGGGAGGGAGAACGAAGTGTTTGCACAGAATACTTATTATTGGATTGTTTTAATAGAAGGAAGATTCGTTTATAATTGCATTGGGAACATGGGGTGGTCACCCTCGGCGATTTTCGTATTAATATTTATAAACAAAAACAAAAGGTGGTGTCCGGTAAAATTGCCGTAAAAACCTTTTGAAGTTGAGCACCATGGTTGTGTTCTAGGGGCAAGTAAAAATAGTAAAAGAGTAAATAATTAAAGTAGTGAAAAATGCTAAAACGCCTTTAAGGTGGGGCATTAACTTTGCAGTGGCAGAACTTAGTTATCATGGAAATTTTTCATAAAAATTGTGAGCGCTACAAATCAAAATAAAAAATATCACATTTGACAAGTTCACATCCTATTATGAGGTTAGGTACCTGTGCAAAGGAAGCTCCTCCTATTCCACAACTAATCTAAACTAGGTCGGCTTTATGCCTATAAAAATTGAAAAGAAAGCATTACAAATGTACAAACTAGTTGGAGTTACGATGACCGGAAGTGTGTGCGTCGCGGCACAGTTTGGTGACTTTTTCTTAAGCTTGTAGCTGGAGAACCAGAAGGAAATATTGAGTTCTGTTTTCGCAGAATGGAAGAATAAAGTTGTGGCTATTAAGAATTTCTATGATGGGTCAATTCGGACGGTAACTCCTGTAGATCCAGTGGTTTGAAGTTGGAGGTCGGACAAGTCAAGGGCGGGGGGTGCCAAGACTTAAGGAAAAAAAAACTAGAGTTCGTGAAAACGATTTTTTCCGGAGGTTTTTTTGACAGCTGGAGTCCCGGTATCCTCTCCAAAAGGGTTTTGGCCAAAAAGCCCTTACACCATCCTTTCCTGCAATTAAATACCTTGTCAGCAGAAGATTTGGAGAACAACTTACCTTTAAATGGCATCCGCAGCTTAGAGAGGATCGTGGGCCTCCTACATACAGGGGGCCACAGACACGTTAAGTTTGAATTGTTCTTGATTGAATTCGATCCATCTGAAGAGTGCATACAATTACGTAGACTGTAGTTCACACGTTTCTTGCTGCCTGACCTAGACAGGAGGACTGAAAATATTTATTTTCGGGTAATGCCTATCGAAAATTCGCAATACTGATGTGATGAGTATTAACATTTTTGAGTTTGAGCGTCATTTGTTTACTCGATATTTCTATAACTCAAAGTAAAATGGTCAGATTCTTTACAATAAAAATAATGTACAAGCGTTAACATTTTTATTAACGAAGAACAATATTAGTGTAGGTGTAGGCCTATAAAGACCGGATACGACCAAAATGGAGTTCACCTTCTTTGAGATCCATACCAAACTTACATGCTCAACATTCTACCAACGGAGTTGGGGTAATTACTGAACATAGGAAATAGTGAAATCCATTACACATTACCATTATTTCATCTGATGCAGACGATTATTGAGATGTGGGCAGGTCAGCCAGTACAAGGCTGTACTTCCCAAGCTGGAAGTGAACCTTTTCACTGTGTGTCGATGCCACTAAATAAGAATTATATAAACCGGTACAGATACAAAGACTGAGCCTTTGATAACTATTTTTTTTTTAATATTTGTGTGATATAGTTTTAGAGGAGGAGACATGTAATTGCTGCCACAACATGGATAGAGGATTTACACCTCATTGTTTTTAAATTTTAACAACGTTCAAGACAAAAGTAGGGTAATAATAATCATAAGTATTTAAATTAATAAAATATTAAGCATATTTTAAATAACTGAATTTTACTATACTGTACCTGGGATGACGGGTCGTTAGTTTTGCCTACGAAGCATTCACGTTCCTTTGCAAGGTCATTTTCTAACAAGTTATTTTTTTGAGAAAGGTCTGCAAATAAAACTTATTATTACAACAATTATCACAATTACGAGAATTATTATTATTATTATAATAATTATTATGCAATCAAGCAAAAATGTTTTACAAAATGTTGCTGTCAACATAGGCATATGCATTTCTACACGTTTTTTAAAATCAATTAAAGGGTTGCAGTTACAAGTTATAACACCAAGGTAACTCTTATGATTTGTAGATCACCCTCAGTCTATCAACTTAACATGCGTCAAGCAGTAAGGAACTGGCATGCCTCGATTTATGGTTTGCTGCTGACTTACGGACTTTAATTTAGTTTCTCAATTCATTGTAGTTCTTTTTAGTTTGCGAGTATTAATTTTTTTAATTTTCTAATTCTATTTTTACCCCAGCAATTTTGGAATTTTATAGCTTGTTTGCAGAATGATAAGATTTTTAATCAATTTGTTTACTTCATGTGCTGAGGGAGCGTAGTGTATCTAGCTATTTATTGCTGAAAATATTAATACAACTAGCCCTAGCTTCCTTTAGTTGACTCTTCATCCATACATGCACACTATTACATTTTGTATGGCCTCCCCAAGGTTACGCTTAATACGTTCATATATGTCAACCTAAACATTTTCGTGTTCATACTCCAGATATCGATGGTTTTGCTTGCTAGCTTCGATTCATACAGATGTAAAATCAACCTACAATAAATTAAGTTGCTGATATGGTTTTCATTAACTTTGATTCTGTATAACGATGTAAACACATGACATCGGGCCACTTATAATTTCCTGCCAGGAAGGCACAAGTGACAAGCATGTGAGGCAATGGCGTAGTTTTTGGCATAAAAACATGCACTGCAGCATTACTGCAGCGGTCAACTTACTACTTTGTACACTAGGATAGTGGGCTTTTACCCCATCATCGGTGTTTGCCACAGTTTACATTATGCACAATTTCGTTTCATTTCTAGCGAATGTATTGTGGCAACAAAATATCACGGAAACAAAACTTTTACTGTAAAAAAGTTTGTTAAAATCATCAAGAACTTATGGTGGCATAGGAGCTAAACTTTCATTTCTGCTGAACTGACTGTTATAACTACCACTCAAAAAAGTTGCTCATGGTTAGGCGCTAACAGACCTTCAAAACACGCCTACTTATTTACAATTTAACTCTTTCTTTCAAGTATACGCTTTTAGGAGCTTCTCAAAAATCACAAACATACACTTTTTACGCATCTCAAGATCTCGCACTTCAAATTACTGAAACATTAATTAAGCAGTTAAGGCCTAGCTACATTTTTGCGGTCGTGGTCTAAAGCTTGGACATTTTAAAAATAAAAAAGAACTTGGTATGGTACATTATAGTTCAAAAATCACAACATAATTTCTAATGTGATGCATGATTGTGGAGAAACTAGAAATTTTCACTGAGGAAAATTGAAAATTATCATAAATATAGGGAAAGTAATGAGGCAAATTTTTTTAAAAATAAACCATTCCCAAGCGCGTACTTTTTATTAGCTTTGAAATGGTTTACCTGGCCACTGTGTGGTTGGGCTTTTTGAAAAGCCAACATTGCAAAATGTGGAACTTAAAAAAAATACAATGGCGTTTTATAATTTTATAAACATTTCTTTGCAATTAATAAAGGACAATATTTTCTGTTTAATGATTCTTAATGATTGCTCATATCGTGTATTTAAAAATTTTAGACGCGACCCACGTTGTGTAAAACGCAAAATAAAAAAAAATTAAAAATAGTGACACTCGGGCAGAACTTTGGGAGAAAAACAAAAATGTTAACGAAGCTTAAAATTAGTCAAAAAAATAATAATTTTACGCTTCGTTAAAACACTTACCTTCAGCATGCGCTAAATCGTTTCAATTTGCTTTACTTATGCCTGAAATCAATTTAAATTCCATTTTAAATCTTGTAAGCTTAGCTTATCACCTGCTGGGAGCGCTGCTGTCACGTTGCATATATGCTAGCACAGCAGTCCCGTTTCTCATTCCGTTTCAAACATTTGAGTATCACTCAGTTAACCACCGGGTTCGTTAATTAGTGGGGAGGATGGGTGGATTCTACTGAAGGCAAGTATTTTAGGATAGTAAAAACATCAAAATACCAGGGGTACTTAGTTGATTTTTGTTTGTATTGGCGTATATGAAAAAATACATAACCTAATTTTTAGCATTCTCCCTCTGCAATGCTGTTTGTACTAGAGAACGTAGACTGAAGCCTCACCACTGCCGCTACCCTCGACACATCACTTCTTCGTAGCCTTCTTAGTATACAAGCTGAGTCGAGGAAGCCTGGACTATCTTTCATTCCCTTAATACGTGCCAGTGGCGACATAGAGGGGAGAAGGGTGGGAACGTTAGGTAATGTATATTTTCATATACGGCAATAGAAACAAAAATAAGCACGTACCCTGGTAGTTTGATGTTACTATCTGCCATGAAGATATACATTACCTAATTTGTAGCATTCCACAGACCACATCAAAAGGCGGAGGGCGTCACACGACAAAGCCCCCAAGGCTAGCGAGATGGGTCCCCAAAAAGTATAACTTCCCAATCAGTTGAAATGGAGAAAACTGGATGTAGTAGTAGAACAGCACAGATAATGCTTAAGGGGATCAGAGTACCTGTTTAGCGGCCAGTAGGGACCGATACGGTACAGTCCATCGGCGTGGGTAGACATATCACGTAGGTAGTGAGAAGTGAACACCGTAGGACTGCGCCAAGAAGCGGCTTCCATGATATCCATGATGGGAATGTTGCTATGGTGTGCCCATGAATCAGAAATTGCTCGGAGCTGATGGGCGATGACTCGGATGCCTTGTTCGCTGCAGTTGACGTCAAGAGCCTTACAAGCATTTAGGATGACGGTCTTAATCCAGATGGCAATCATCCTGGCAGAAGTTTCTCCTGTTCTGGATGCGAAAGCAAGAAAAAGTAGGTATCATCCCCGGCGTATCAGTTTGGAGGCATTGAGGTAGAATCTGATGGCATGAACTGGGCAAAGAGCTCGTTCTGGTTCTTTGTCCAAGATATTGGAGAGGGTCAGTATTATGAATAGTTGTGATCGTTCTGAAGGTTTCTGTGTCTTGGCTCTAAAGAACGCTCGCAGGGTTACAGTGACTCCCGAGTAGTTTTCGAGAAATAAACAATCAGTCGGAGTGGCAGACAGAGCCCGAACTTCGCTGCAGCGTAGGCAACTGGCAAGGGCTATCAGAAACACTGGTTTACGAGTAATGTAGCTCAGGGAACAGGCGGCCAAAGGTTTGTATGTGGCTGAAAGGAGTGAGGTGAGGACGTTGGACAGATACCAGTCCGGGAAGAGGAGGCGGGTCACCGGTCATTCAATGACAAACGATTTGACGAGGGCAGAAATGCAAAAATTGTCAAAGAGGGAGAGACTCCTAACGACACGAAAAACAGTGTTGAGAGCCGACCTGTAAACCAGAATGGTTGACCTGCGGAGGCCTTCGTTAAAACGTCATTCAGGAACCATAAGAAATCAGGAACAGGGTAACTGAGTGGATTAACCTAATGCAGGAGACACCAACGAAACCCTTTGTCGCCAGTGACTGTAAATTTTGTTGACAGATGCTCGAACAGCTTTACAGGCAATACGTGAGGCTTGTTCTGGAGAAATCCCTGTTGCTTCGAGTAATTGGACGATAGTAGCCACCTGTGTAAACAGCAGGAACTTTGGGTGGTGGTGGAGGATCGTTCCTCGTTGTTGAGAGAGCAGATCGGATATGTCCGGAAGGTTCCATAGAGAGTCTACGAGAAGGTGGAGTAGGAGAGGGAACAATGCAGCTGCTGGCCAATTGGGGGCAATGAGGAGTAAGCGATCGTGTGATTGCTGAATCTTGCGTAGAACCACTGGCAGTAGTTTTGGTGGGGGGGGGGGGAGGAAGGTAACCGAAAAGGTGACACCAATTCAGAGTTAAAGCGTCCACTGCCCAGGCTCTGTTGTGTGGAATCGGGCTGATGAATAGGGGAAATTTGGCATTGAACCTCGTGGCAAAGAGGTCTACTAGTGGACAGTCCCATAGGAGAAAAAGAGACTCGCAAACAGATGTCTTTATTGTCCATTCCCCGGATGGAGGTGTCCGGTAGTGGCGGATGCTACGACGGCTGAGGTGCTTCTAACATCGGCGACATCTGGTGAAACTGGTTCTTGCTTATGATTACTCTGGGGTGACTTTTTGTACTTTTAGCGGTAAAACAGCACAATTACTACAGTCCCAGCATGGAGAATGGCGCTTCGATGTCCTAATTAATACGCCTAACTAGCAATAAATAGTGGGTAACGCTGCCACCAAGGTGGGAAAAGAGCTAAGCTAAGTTAAACGTAGTGAATTGTCTAAATATTAACTTCCAGCAATTATCGAACTAGTAAATCAATTTGGCGTTTAAAACTCCTGGTTTTTATTTTAAACAGACATGTTAAAGGTGACACTTTACATTTGATTTCTATAAACAACAAGTTTAGCTTTGGAATTAACAATAATTTGTTCGTTTGAACTTATATTTAGTTCACAATAAAATTTCAAATAGAAACAGTGGTTTAGGCAAGGGGATTTTACGTAAAAGAGCCCTCTACTAAATTACAAACAGCTTCGGTGATTTATAATAGTAGACCTTACAGTTATTTTTCAAATGGTAGTCCCAAAAGATCAAACCGTCTCCATCGGAATTCGCATTAGAAATGGGATGTACGCTCCATGAAGTACTACGCTTCTGTCTAATTGACCCAATGACCTTCGTTTACATTAAGTTAATGAAAACGCTAATAAGATAGCTGGTTTTTAGGAAGGGACCGTGAACCCTTACGTTATGGTAGGTAAAGTCCTAAAATGCCGATGTATGCTTAACTCACTATAATTGACTTCAAATAAGAGTTCAAAAGATAAACTTTTAAAGCTAAACTAAGTTACATACGAACCACTACCTTTGCCCGGCATGGCAACAATCTGACCGTGACATCTCCACTCCTGACCAGCGTAGCTACCTCAAGCTTTGAGATTTCTGAGCTGTGCTAAGGACTGAGAGCTGCTTGGGGTTTTTATGCTAACAGGGAGGATCCAGCCACACCAAGCGCGGACGTCGAGGATAGCTGCGCCCTCCTGATTGGCTGAGGGCCGTGAGAACAATGTAAAGTGGGAGGAGCTGGCGGTTTGACAAACGGATTGTTTGGAGCAGCTATGAAAGATACAAGGCTTGTTAAAGAAGGTGCAACTCGAGTTTTAACTCGATTAATAAAGTGAAAAGCCTTTTAAACTGAATTTAATTGAAGGAATGCTTAGTTTAACTGCACGATTAATAGAAGGATAAGCTAGTTACTATTGACATTGGGATGGTAGCTACAGTCGGAGTTTTGGTAGGAGATTTGAAGCAATAAAACACATAAAAAAACTGGGTCCGGTAAAATAACACTAAAATGCACGAAGAGCTCCGGTAGGGTTCATGGCAATAAATTAAGTTTACTAAAGTGCATTTGTGCACAAAATAAAAGATTAAATATACCAGCTTAGTAATAAATAATGCTATAACGCATTTAAGTTAGTATTAAGTTATTTGCAGAAGCAGACATGTGAAATTGATGGTCGGACATTTGTAAAGGCAGGATAACTAAAATCCTGAGATTGGTTAGGAGAACCAGCACCAAACATCAAAAACTCGGGGACTCATTTTTTTTCTTAGTGCTCGTGAGCGCTGGGCCTATTTCAAGACTTCAACTTTAAAAATATGTACCTCCACGGAAAATGGACTAAATCGAGTCTGATTTTCACTGTTTAATAGCCCTGAACTTTATCTACTACTCTACGAAAACAGAACTCAAAAATTCTTCATACTTTGGTCTACACAGCAATTTGAAAAATTCGACTGATAAAGAAAAATAGCCACTCAAATGCAGTAAAATGATGAAAAAGCCATAGGCTTATTTTAAAATATCTTTTAAAATTTTTATTATTGATGCATCACACGTCTTATTTTATTTTTATTAACGTTTTAACACTTATGAAACGCTTAAAAAGTATTATCAACAATATTTGTAACACCACCGCTCGAAACGCGATCGCTACGGCGCTGCACGAGACGAGCAAGAGAAAACTGGAAACATAGGCCTAGCGGATCGCAGCCACAGAAAAACCTCATCCATTCAACCTAAGTAAAAAAAAAAAATAGTTTTGTTATGATGGTTGAGGTTGAATTAGATCAAATACACTAAATGGTATGGTGATTTTAAGTTGGTTTTAGGAGGAATTGCTTTTAATTTGAAATTACGAAAATTTCCGAACGATTCGACTTTTCAGTACAGGCGAAATGTTGCCCTAACACCTTGGCTACCGCATGTCACATATACGTGACATGGGAATTTTGCTGGGAGACCAATGTCACTTATATGTGACATCTGCAGCCTTGAAGATGGTGGCTTGCCACATGCTTTTGGTCTATGGCAGCGGAATGAAACTTTGCTGATGGTCTGGCCAAGGTTACAGGGTGCCCACATGTCACTCATTTGTAACAGTTGGTCTGCCATAGACTCAGTTCTTGGGTATGATGTCATCACTACTCTCCATGTAAACAACAACAGTTTAAAATTACAAAGCTGGTCCAATACCTTATACTATTATTTTTTATTGTATCTACCATCTTTACTAGCATTTTGACATTTTTTTTGACATTTGAGTAGGGGGTTATCGTGGTTACAATAACCACATGACTGGTATAGACAGGGCAGATAAGATGATTTTGTGCTATTCTATACCAAGAAAAACAATAAGACGGTATTTGAAAGTTTTTTTATTCATCTCGTCAATAAGTGGTTGTGGAATGGATGCTGGGTCTCCAAACTCACCAAACAAAAAATACTTATTTGGGTTGTCGTGATGCTATTGCAAATGAATTGTTAGGTCCGGTTAATTGCAATGAAAGCACTGTTACTCTCAACTGTTCAGCGCATGTTGGAAACCACTTTACTGAAGAATCAAAAACACGAAAGCGATGCTGGCAGTGCCACAAGAAAAACAAAAGAAGTACTGTGAAGTGCGTTTGTGCTATGTGTCGAGAGACGAGAAGGGAAAAAGCATATGGTTGTGTCCTTTTCCTTGCATCCAGGACTACCACGATAGCCATTCTGGCATTTCCATAATCTTTTATTGGGGGGGGCACTGTGAAGATGATGTGTACTGACAGCCATGTAAAGACATCACTGTGTACTTTTTCAGCCTCCACATGAACGGTGTATTGACGGTACACAATTTGTGCTCTGATAGTACAGAAGCTGTGCAGAGAATGTGTACTCTCGGTGCACAGACTGTATACTGCCAGTACACAACTCGTGTGGAAGCTGAGAAAGTACACATTCACATGTACTGTCAGTACACATCGTCTCCATAGTGGGGGACTTATTGCTATTTCATACTGCTACAGTTTGTAATTTTCATGTAGATGTTTGATATGTGCAATTTTAATTTTTTGTACCATAAAACATGATGTCACATATGTGTGACATCGGTCTATAAGAGGAAAATTTCACCCACAGACCGATGTCACATATAAGTGACACTATTTTTTTTTTACCCGAAACAATTAGGGTCATTATAATGATTTACATACATTGTAACGGCGGACGGTACGACGGCTCAGGTGCTTGTAGCGCCTCCGGTTTCCTGGTTTGACACGGAGATTCAGCTTAAGGTGTTGCGGTGATTATTGCGACTTTTACGGCATAAGCACAGCAAGGGCTACTGTCCCAGCATGGGGGATGGAGCGCAGGGTCCTAAATTAAAGGGGCCTAACCTTAATACTGCTGGTATTTTGCTGCCACCAGCGATGGAAATTTAACCGTTTATCAAGAGCTAAACTAAAAATGGTTTACATATTTATTTACACTTAAACAGTTAATCGACTAGCAAACGAACTGAAGTTAAAAACTCCTGGTTTTTATTATAACAACAGAGAATATAAAAATTACACTTTACATTTAGTTTGCACGGAAGCTTTTGAAATAAAGTATTTAAAAAGCACTAGTTTGAATTTACAACATGTAATTCGTTTTCACAAGTTTTGACTAAAACGACGTTTGTGTTTCAGAATAAAACAACCACTTAATTTTTCGAATAGAAAATGCAATACTGAACGCTCAGCAGAGTCGTCCGCAAGATTGAACAGCCCAGGCTGGTTACAATCTATCAAACAGTATGTTTCAAACACGCATGAAAGATCAACCGTTTCACAGTTTTGTTTCTAAGTGATAAAACAGAGCCTTAAACCTCCCAGAGTTGCTGTTTACAAGTCAACTCCTCAAATTATAAAAGCCTCGGCTACTTATAAAGTCCGTCTGGAGTGAATAACCAATGAATCCCACACAAACATCAAACCGTCAGTTATTTGAATTAAAGTTTAAAACAAATAAGAAAGATGTTGGTTTTTAGTAAGAGTACCACTCTGACGTTATGGGGTGAGAAACCTAAGATGCCGCTACAGGCGTCACCACCATAATATTCCCTAGCTAGAGAGAGTTTAAGTTACGTTTATGAACTAAAATTTAGACTTGGGGGGTCCTAAATTAAATTTTCAAAAGCTAACAACAAACATACGAACCACTACCATCGTGCCCGGCATGGCATTCCCCGGACATGGCGTCTCCACTCCCGACTGGCATGACCCTTCTCTAGCTTTTGAGATCTGTGAGCTGTGCTTACTATGCATTCTGGGGCTGGGGTTTTATGCTGGAGAGGAGGGAAAGCGCGGACGTCGAGGATAGCTGCGGGGGTCTGATTGGCTGAGGGCCTCGAGAACAATGGAAAGTGGGAGGAGAAGTCGGTTGAACAAAGGGACTGGGTGCAGAGCCGTTTGAAGGAGTAGGAACATGTAAAACAGAAAAAGATAGGCCTGTTTTGAGTTTCACTCAATTGAACTTTCGGAAATGGGCCTTTACTTTGTATTATTGGCTACGGATTGAATATTTACATGTTTGTAACGTGAATAGACTCTTGTTAAAGCTTGATACTTGGCTTTGGGTAATGCAGAGAACATTACTATTAAATTAAACAAGCTTTAACTGTAATCTGCAGTGTTAAACACCACAACTAGTTTTGGGTGGGGAGGGGGGCAAAAAGGGGTTTTCGAAGTTTTTGCACAGTTTGACTTTCGGAAATGGGTTAAACAGATCTTTTTAAGAATTCTTTTAGTGTTTAATAGGAGATCAAGCTATTCGTAGGTTTTGGTAGGTCTCAGTCAGGTTTAGAGGAGAACTAAAATAAACATAAATACACTGAAAAATTTGTGTCCGGTAGAATGCCAGGTCGTAATACGTTTATACATTTGGACATATGGTAGCGTTTCTGGGGGCAAAAGATTATTATAAAAAGGCTAAATGGATGAATAAATAGTTTAGTTTAATTATATGCTAAAACACATAAAGTTAAAGTGGAGGTTTGAACCATAAAGTTAATGGACAATGTTTGATCCAAGTGGAAATTTTTCATAGTAGTTGCGATCGTTCAAACACAATAAAAAATACCACACTTCAAAGATGGTTGTCATTATATGGACACATGGTTCAGTACCTTTCTCCTATCATACAACTAAGCTAGTGTTTGGGCTTTATGCCCGAAAAATACGAGTATTAAAAGTACATAAATACAGAGTTCCAATAATGATGGCGGCCATGAGGCATTAGCGCTGTCGGTGGTTCTGGTCGGTTTTCAAATGTAGTTTTAATGGTCTTCAAGGTGGAAAGTTCAAAATTGGGCTTCCCCAAGAGTCTTGTATTTGGACTGGCTATTAAATGTCGAAGAGTTGGAGAGAATCAGACTGTAACGGCGGATGCTACGACGGAGTAGGTGCTTGTAACATCGCCGCTCGCCTGGTGTAACTGGATCTTCTTACTATTACTTTTGGGTACTTTTTGTTTCAAATAAGCACAACAGCTACAGTCCCGGCGTAGAGAATGGAGCTACACATGTCCTAATATTGTAGGCTAACTGTAATAATAAGCAGTAACGCTGCCACCAAGGTGGGAAAATTAGGCTAGCTAAGATTAGTTTAAGAGAATTGTCTTAATTTCTTACTTCTAGCGAACAACGAGCGAATAAACTGACGGACGTTTAAGAAAAACTCCTGGTTTTTATTTTAAACAAACATGAATAAAAATATCGCACTACAAATACATTTGGTAACTTTACACCTAGTTTAGGTTATAAAATACAGGGGGAATTTACATTAAATTCGACACTAGAACCAACACGAGGTTCACATAAAACAATTTCAACTAGAAAAAGTGAGTTTGGTTAGGCACAAGGGGATTTCGCAAAAGAGCCCTCTAAATTACAAACAGCCTCGGCTGATATATAATAGGAGACCTGGTTTACAGTTTTGTTTCAACGTGTATACAGCAAAGCATTAAACCTCCCAGAGTTGCTGTTGATAAGTCAACTCCTTAAATTATAGAGCCGCGGCTACCTATAAAGTGGATCCGAGCGTTTAAGCAATGGAAACCCCACGAAGATCAAACCGTCCTTTGTTTACATTAAACTGCGTTTAAAGAAACGATGAAATAAAGCTGGTTTTTAGTAAGGGACCGTGAACCCTTAAATTATGGCTGCCAACGTCCGAAATGCCGTTTGGCTTGACACTCCATAAATTTACTTTCTAAAGCTACGAGGTTTAGTTAAAATTAAACTATAAATTTTGACGTAAAGTCCAAAA
>JAHWFP010004176.1:0-11556 GCA_023313725.1 Lithobius niger
CCATTGTTGCCGGGAAAGCCCGCACTTTCATCTGAAGGCGGGAAAAGTGCGGGCATTCCCTAGGGAATGCCCGGGGTTTGAAAAACTGCTTATTTTAACAAAACAAAACAAAAAACACGTTTGAAGTAGCAAAGCACTACATTACAACGCCGTTACATTTACAAAAGATTACGTAATGATTGTAAAATGGTTGCAGTTTTTAATCACCAAATGTTTGACCAGGTTTTCATTTGTAACACTCCGGCCTGATACATTTGCTACGACGTTCAAAATACCGATGATATTTGCTTGCATACCACGGCTACTTTTCTTGTACTGTTGTAAGGATTTCAAGTTACGGTGGCCAGTTGTTTGCATAATGAGCTACTATTCTACGTTGGGTCGATACAAAGTTGTTGCTGACACGAATGTTGTGATTGCTTAATTAGCCATCCAACGTAGCAATTGGCATCTGTTGCAACATTTTTGATGGTGTTGCCCGGAACATTTTTTCCCACGGGGTGGTTGTAATACAAAATGTTATTACTGTATTTCTTTTTGGGGCAAAAATACACAACCTTAGTATTTGCATGTTCGGGCCAATAATTTTGATACAGTCTGTGCACGTTGCCAGGACAACGAAAAGGATTGTCGGGAAGAGAAAATGCTTTGACTCTCTTTGGTTGCACTTTTATATGTTTTAAATAAATAAGCACAAATTCCTGTAAATTACATGAAGGAAAGAGGAAAACAAGCCAAACAGCAAAAATAATACACTAGAATTAACGTAGTACAGTGAGCCACCTTTGGAGTAGCATGACCCGGTTTCAAACTAGCAACCCAATTCGTCCCTAGATCACGTAGCTGTTCGGCTTGTTTTCTACTTTCCTTTTATATGTTTTAACCCACGTTGATTCATTTTTGAAACGTTTAATATGTATTCAAGGTATTGTCGCCTATTTTCATTTGACCAGCCAAAGTATGTTGTCTTTGTGTTAAAGTTCTGTCCTCATTTTTGCCACGCAACACACAAACATGCACATCGAAAAGCACAAACACGGAATACGATAAGGCATTTTGATCATCAGTACCCTACCAAGAATTTTAGTTTCCCGCAACACGTTTAACTATTTTCGAATCTTTACCAATAATGTAAAACAATGTCCCGTTATTTCAAGACCGTAACAATACCACGTTCTTTCAAAGCGTAGAACGTCTTCCAACAATAGCCGACAATGGGAACGAGCTCTTCGCCGTAATGGGCATTAAGTCGGATAATGACCGAAAACCTTGTGCATTCCTAAACAATGGCCCTCGGGACGCGGCGCGCCCTCGGGCATTGTTTAGGAATGCCCGCGGTTTTCGGTCATTATCCTTTACATAAAGGATAAAGAAATAACAATAACAGAGCATGGGATTGAACAACAACATTACATAAGGAGCAAAACTCTTCACAACAAGAGTAAAGTGACTGTATACTAGAAACTGTTAATGAAACTGAGTAACACATTCTCAAGATATATCACACTTTTTCACTAACGTAAGGCATAAACGCAAGATCAGTGGTCCAGATGTCCTGACACACTTTCCTGACACAGTTGTTGCAAAAACTAGATTTGTTTGGAATAATCACTAATCAAAACCTTCTCTTCAGTTTTTATCCTCCTTTCCAACAGTAACTATGCATATTGTAGTTTATGTTGTGTCTGCCAAACGTCTAGTAAAGCCGTACTGTTTCCAAATCCATGCCGAGCAATCACATATTTATAATCTAATGGCTCCTTAGAATTTGATGTTATAAAGTTTTTATTTCCCATCACATGAATACCCGCTCTCGCTGCCACCATTCCCAGGTAGACATCGTCGTAAATAAAATGTAAGGTGTACATACTGGTGTAATACATTTTACGTAGGGTTTGAAAAGAAAGAATGTAAGCCCCAGCGGATACATATGTTGGATAAGTTAGAAATGGATATATTGAATGAGACATGTTCCATTTCCTGCCTTCTCTAACAGGCGGGTCATTTTCTTTAAGTCTTCCTGCAAAAAATTCGGATGGGAGGTCATTCATATCAAACTGGAATGGATCACTCCTTTCCAGTTTTATTATTGTGGAATTTTTCTTTTCTAAGTAATCTGGGTAACCAATTGGTCGATCTGAAAATTGCAAGGCATTCTTAGTTGACACATACATATCATCATCTAAGAACATGATGGATTTTGCTGTTGGACAGTTCTCGACTACCCAACGAAATCCCATCATGGTTTTAATAGTATTGTTTTTATAAGCATCACTGAAGTTTCCTTGGATGATGTCTCCATACTCAGCTTGTTCTTTTTCTACCTTTTGTTGTAGTGAAGAGTCACCAAGTCGTATTCCGAGATTGAAAATACAACGGATTACCACATCAGGAAACCGATGTTCCCAACCCCAAGTCTGTCGAATTACCTTCCGACGCTCGAAGTTGTCTATGGTTGATTTCACAACGAGGAGTAAGCGGATATCTTTCCTACACCCATTGGAATCGAGGCATTTCTTTGTATTTGGAATGACGAATGGTAGATCATACCTGTTAACTGGAGCTACGTCAGGTTCAACCCCAGCTATCAGTTGAGAGGTGTACTTGTCCACGTCATTGTCTAAACGATAATGTAGATAATCTAAAGTGTTTCTTTCCAGCGGCAGCATAACTCTTTTCCAGGCGCGGTAACTACTCAAACTTGAATTCACGAACACTACTTCCGATTTGTGTAGGCTAAAAATCAGCAATCCTAGTAATCCACCTAGTAAAACCACTTCTTTTTTTCTTGATAGGAGCACTATAGGTAATGGATACCATTGGAAACCAGTTCTTCTGAATTTTGTCATTTCCTACGTAGTTGCGAGATGTATCTGAAAAGAAAAGAAACAATTATTTTAGAGTCCCTCTTTTTTAGCTCGACAATTTGGCTTCTTTTCTATACGTCTGTGTCTTCGCTGTCTATCTGTTTGTCAGTCTGTCTGTCTCTATTTGTCTGTCTGTTTGTTCATCCTTATAGCATCAAATCCCGGGAAATACTTGTAATCCTGTGATTTCGAGATTCGTTTCTTCCAATCCCGGGATTCTGGGATAAATCCCGAAATTGCAGGATCTTTCTCGTGGATTTCAGTGACTAAAAAAAAATGTCACGAAGAAGTTTGCTTTCGATATCTACATTGTTTAAATTCGGCCTACTCAAAGTTGAAAAGTAAAGCGACCAAAGAAACGATTTAATCATATTATTTGTTATCTGAAATTGTCAACTATTTGGTTTTTTTTTTTTTACGTAAGTTTTAATCATTGGGATTTTTGTGAGCGGAGGGAGCGAAGACAGCGTATTACCTTACATTATAAACCAAAGTCTCATAGCAGAAATGAAGCAACCGCAACGACGACCGTGGCCCCCCCCCCCCGCAGGGGAACAATGAAAACGTGCGAGTGTGTCAGTTCTTTGGCTTGAAGTTGAAACTGAGACGTTGTTGCCCTGAAAAGAAGTTGAAATTGGCTCGACTAACAATTTTCTATGTGTGGTCATCTCAGCGGCAAGTGTTAAATGACGTCACGCACGAAAGAAACTTATTTTTCACATGGTACAGATCGCACAACCCAATGGGATAAACTGGGAGTGGGGAGGAGGGCAAGGACGATAAATGCCGTGTGTGGGGCAGTACGTCTGTTAGCCCTGCTCTTTAGAAGAAAAAAAGAGATTGGAAAGGTGGTTGTGGAGGGGAGGGAGCAATGCGTCTATTACCATTAAACGACGTCATGCACAGTTATTTTTCACACAGTACGGATGCACAGTGGCGTTGTTTTACATACAGACCATAGCAATTTTGTTGCACCAAATCTCGCCAACGGGGGTAGGAAAGGGAGAGGAAGGAGCAGTATTTAATTCAATTACATGTAGCAAAGGGGAACTAGGGAAGTAGATGGACGGGCAGCTGTATAGGAAGGGAACGGAGAAGGGAGAGAGCAGTTGGGAGAAAAAAGGCAGGAGAGATGGAAGGGAGCGGATGGAGGAAAGGAAGAGTAATACAGGAAGAAAAACTCCCCATCAGAGTGTACGTTTAGGCAACAGTGAGCGAAAACTGGGAAACAACCACGGGCAAAACAAAACCCCGGGTGAAGCCGGGTAGGACTGTTAGTAGCCTATAACCAACACCAAATTGCAAAATGCTTGTTTGTTGGTAAGTCGCACCAGGGCCGTAGCTAGCCCTCTTGGCGCCCAAGGCAAACCAACTGAGCGGCGTCCCCTCCCCCCCCCCCCAACCCCTTCCCACCGACGGCCTATTACAAGAATATATAATAAAATGCCCAAATGTTACGTTGAGACTGACGTAACTGGGCAGTAACAACTTCCAGTAACTAAGAAGCCTGTACTAGGCGATTGAAGTGGTTGAAGTCAACGAATGTTAACGAACAAAAAATAAAACCAAGCGTGTTTTTTATCAAACGAACGTGATTTCATTATAATTGTGACTTGTAAACTTATTAAAAAAAAAAACTCTTAACTACGGTAATAAAGGTATTAGGGTAAGAAATTCAGCTATAGTAAACTGAAAATAAACACTTCAAAATAAGTTAAAGAACTAATTCAACCAGAATTAAAAAAAAAAACTTGTTTTTATTTAGTTTTTTTTTTTCAATTTTCGCATTTTTCGGGTGCAAGCCTCTCCTTAAGAAGCAAGATGCAAGTACAGTGAGGTGCCTCTATATATGCACCATATTTTATTTATTTAAGTTAACAGTTATCTGATGATTAAAGAAAAAATAAACAAACGGTTAACGATTGTGTAGCGAGCGTTAAACCAAGTCGAAGGATGTCTCTTCTTACGCCGTTGTGAAGTGGTGTGCAGCACCATCCGTAAAAAAAATGTATTTGTGCTTTGCCACCCATTTCCGCGGTTACACGGTCGGTTGGAATTCGGCGCCCCCCAGGAAGGTGGCACCCTAGGCGGTCGCCTTGCTCGACTTACCCTTCCTACGGCACTGTTGTAGTCTGGGTGGAGAACGAACGAACGGACAGATCGGAATGAAATTTGCCACCTCACTTGAGTTCAAGTGAGGTGGCAAATTTCATTCCGATCCGACCGTTTGGTTGCGCTCCACCCAGACTACGACAGTGGAACCTACCAACAAACAGGCTTGACGAACCAACAGTCTGCAGTAAAGGCTGGGATTCTGAGAATACAGTATACAATAATCTGGGAAATAAAGCCTATACTATATACCAACTGTCCCGATCCTGAGACTCGAACTTAGAACTTCACGCCTGCTATAGTTTGTTGCACGTTATGTTTGCTGGAAACTTGACTACGTGGCGCAACGTTTCCTTGCACTACGAGTGCAATAACATGTAGATATCACTTTTGTAGACTCTACCAGGACTTTCTACAGTCCTGGTCGGATCTTGGATGAAAAATAGCATACGCAACTGGGTTGAGCAATATGGCCGCCGAAAACGCCACTAAAGCGAAGATTCGTTATGTTGCCTCTTTCTGTCAAACGAGGGCGACACCGTCCGTACAAAACTGCAACGTTTCTTGCCTTGCAACACTTTCTGGATACGTGTCTCTTTTTTTTCCCAAGCGCAGAGAAATAGCTTAACTGTGGCCGAGTGAAAGCTTAAAAACTATTTAAAAATACTTTAATACATAATAAAAATTTGTCACGCAAATCTACGTAAAATTCAAATTACATTTTGAAAACCGCCACTAGATGCCAACAGATATAATAATAATAATAATAATTGGTTTCACCCCCTCAATAGGCGGTGGGGATCCGGAAGGGTCGCTGATGCGGCCACTAACACCGGTCCCAATAGAAGAAAAATTTAAAATGGCATCACTGATAGGAGCGCACAAGGAAACGGGAAAGATCAAGTTTACTCAGCATCCTTCGGAAGGAACCCAGCGAACTCGCCGACACCACAGTCTCGGGGAGGGAGTTCCATGGGGCCACAATACGATTTGTAAAAAAATGCTTCCGACAGTCAAGGTGGCATCCCAGTACCCTCAATTTCAGAGAGTGCCCTCGCGTATTAATGACAGCACTTCGTTCGAAGAAAGGTAGGTCCAAGGGTAGCATGCCATGGATAATCCTAAATGTGAGGATCAAGTCCACTTTGAGGCGTCGTAGTTCAAGGGGCTCGAGACCGACCATACGCAATCTTTGCCCAGGTGACAACTGACGAAGTCCACGCAGGGAACGTGTAAAGCAGCGCTGTACGGACTCAAGCCGGTCAATGTCCCTAAGGAGGTAGGGCGACAAAACCGGGCTGTCGCGACTCTCGGTACAAAAATTCACCGATGCGATTTGCCAATTCCCGAACAGACCTCAAGAGATATAGTTTGTTCCACATTATGTTTTCAGAAAACTGACTGGATGACGACTCGTTTCCTTGCACTGAGAGTGCAAAAACATGTGGATATCACACTTGTAGACCCAACAAAGTTACTGTTAGAGTTTACGAATGGGATGTTTACGGATTTTTTGCACTCATATTGGAAGAAAACGTGGCGTCATCATAGGACAAAGTATAGGACAGTCGTGGCGTCCATTTTGTCTACCCCCTCTAATTCTTTGTAGGTCGGGCCAGTTAGTTTAGTGGCCATGACTCTACAAAGTTACTGTTAAGAGTCTACCAGTGGGATATTTACGTGTTTTGTTTTTTTCACTCGTAGTGGAAGGAAACATTGGGCATCATTCAGTCAGTTTTCCTGCAAACAATGTGGAACAAATTATAGGCGGGAACTACCACTGCAATGCACTGTAATGCACCACTGCACAGCAATAAAGAAAGGGGGTTAATGAAGCAAATAGTCTGCAGTAATAGTCTGCTTGGCCTTGTCCTATCACAAGATACGCTGATCTTAGAAAGAAGTAAAACACAACTGCCCCTACTGGGACTCGAACCCCAGGACTCGAACCTAGGACATCCTGCTTATACTAGTAGGCGGTTTTAACCCCTGCACTTCTACGGCAGATACTGTCTTCAAGCCGTAGCCGAGCTTAGTAGTTGTTCAGACTAAATCTGTTGTTGTGGAAAGCAAAGGCGGGTTGTCACCAAATTAAATTCTGTTACATCTATACCACACGCCATGGCTGTATGCTGTGACGTGCATATCACGTGACTGGGCTAGTCCAATCAGACGGCCAAACAGCCGTTGTTCTCGTTCGTCATTGGCTAACTCATGGTGACGTCACCACAAACAGCCATTGCGCATGGTTTATCTCTATCGAGTTCTCTCTCGCAGCAAGCAAAGGAATGTACATAGCAAGACCCTTAAACACAACAAACAATCCACGTACCACCTTAATTATTGAGTAACAAATATCGGACGTCTTCGTGCATTTGGGAGCAAGATGTAAAGGTGAACGATATTACTGTTACTAGATGGCGCCTGGGTATTTTCTTTTATTCTACCGTGGCGCCATCTAGTGGCGTTAATATCGTTAATCTTTACAGCTTGCTTACAGGTGCACGAGGACCGTACCAATTTTTTTACTCAATAATTCCGAAGACACGTGGCTTGTTTGTTGTGGTAAAATATATTTCCTTGTGCGTTCCTTTTCTGCTGGTTGCGAGCAAGGCCTTGTCAGAACTAGATAGCGCTCGATGGTGCTATATGATCCAAACTTTTATCTGGTGGGAACCCACCTTTAAAGTGTCCACGGCATATCTTGAGTTCGCTGCAGAACGAACACAGATAATCGAGTGTACGTTTCTGGTAGCAGAGTCCCTTTTTGATATCCAAGATGGTTAAAAAAAAACAATGGCGGCCGTCGATTAACGCCGCCCCCTCCAGGAGGACGTAGCCGCTCATAAAATGCTTGCAGGACTCAACATATGCCGCGCACACAATAAGTACCAAGTTTCTTTCTTGAGTATGTTTGTGTCCTTTAGGTCACCACTGAAAGAGGTTGAACAGCTGCTAAGCTCTGCTGGAGTCTGTCGCCAGTATCCGCCCCGGTACCGCAATGGGTTAGAATGCCTGGCTAGCAAGAGAAAATGTATGGGTTCGAATCCCAGTCGGGGCAGTTCTCAGTTTTCTTCCTTTCTCAGATCAGTGTATCTTCTATATCCTCACAAGTTTAATGCAGACGATTTGCCCACTTTTAACGAGAAGCCGACGTTCTGGGCACAAAAATGTACTTCGAAAATGCCAGCACATGATTACCGTTAGTGCGTCAAGCATAAATACAATTGAAGGGGTGCATGGACAAAGGTGTTAAGCGACATTTTCTCCAAAAATGAGTTATCGCCGTTGTGATTGGTTTCAAGTCATGCCCTATCCGTGGTACAAAGATGGAGGCTCTAGGAGTATTATTTGCCGAGATACTGGATGACAAAGGTGTTAAAGCAAACTGACCCAACCTTTAAGTGCATGGACAAAGGTGTTAAGTACGTACTTAACACCTTTGGCACTCAATTTACCTTGCCTAAGCGTACTTAACACCTTTGACTTCTAGAACGTTTCACATTTCCTGGCTATGGCAACTGAGACGCTGCCAACAAAATGACCTACCACATATTTGGTAACTAAACATTCTGATATATTGTTTTGGACTGCTCATAAAAACGGAGCAAAGCTCATTGTTAGCCTAAAGCTATAGCCTACATGGACTAAGGGAATCCAATAAGAATGTTTTTAAATTTTTAAAAACCATGATGGTAACCCAGTATTCAGATAAAAGTGGCAATGCCTTATGCAAAGCTTTCAGCTGGCTGTATTCTTGAGGAATCTCAATGAACTCTTAAAACCATTTTGGTTTTTGTTACCCAAGAACTGCTCTATCATTTGAACATCCCAAAAGTCTCATGTATACAAAGTCTCAACTCACTAAACAGTAATGAATCGCCAGTCAAAAGCTACAAAGAAGAACATACAGACGGCAAATAGAGTAGATGAGAAAGCAGATCCCCAGAAATGCTACATCACCTTTGACATGCAACAAACCATGCCACTTTAAAAACTAAGTACACCGATAACAATTTCCTACACCAACCTGTGGCTTTATATCCTAAGAGTTCATTTATTACCCCGATGAAGAGCTAAGCTCCATGATAACCTGAACCGAAAATGTTACATTGCGTGGAAGCCACACAATCTTTAACAGTTTGTGGCCATTCATCCAGCTAAGTAGAATCTATGAGTCGCATGACCATCTTATTGCGTGGTCATATTCATGTAGAGGGGAAAATAAGAATTATGGCTAGTTTGCTTAGGAATTATTTACTTTTGAAGGGCATACTTATATATCCCTGGCCACAAGTTGCAAACTGTTTGGCACACATATTTAGATTTTGACAGTAACTTTGGTCAGGTGGAGCAAAATCTGAAAAGCATAAAAGGTGCTCGATCCAGATGAATATAGAAAAATTATCTGCAAAACAGACAAGACCAAGACCCATTCACTGTTGTTGATGTAATGGATTGATATGTAGCTACTGTGGACATTCATAAGGGCCTTGACTTTGTATATAGCATACATTAAAAGTCAAGAAAAAAAACTGTAGCTTTCAGGGATGAAGTACTGGAATTCGTGTGATAATGTTGGTACCTATAAATACAAATACAGTCACAGTAACATAGAGGCGTTTAAAGAAATCAGTCTATCCCTACATTAACAAAATTTCTCATTAGGGGCTGGCAGATTAAAAAAACACAACTGCCTTTCATCCCTAAAGTTCACCGTAGTTTTATAAAAGATTCATGAATATCAACCTAATGCTGTGTAATTTTCAAAGTTTATTGTTCACTGCATATTATTGTTGAATTTTTAATATATTATTAGCAACAATGGTTAGGTTAACAATGTTTTGGCTCAGTTTAAGCAAAACATTTTAGCACTTAACACCTTTTGTCACATTCTTGCACCAAGAATAACACTAGCATACTACATGGACAAAGGTGTTAACTACATTCGGTACCCGTTTTATGGTACTTGTGTACGATATATCCTGAAATTGTTGTAAGACAAAGAAACTTTCAATAATTAACTTCTGTTTGGGACAACAATGATATTTGCAGAAGCATTACGCTAGGAGTAGCCATTGTTAGACTTTAGCCCTTAATATCTCAAAATGAACAAAATGTTACTTGACACCTTTGTCCATGCACCCCTTCAATTCACATATAGGATTTGGACGACGTTCTGAAGATGCTGAAATGTAAAGTCAGTTTTACGTCATCAGTTTTCATCCGATTTAGCAGCAGTCGCCATTTTGCGTGAGTGGTCCGATGAGTGTGCGACAAAATGACGTCACATGTCTGTCCTTCCGTCAATTCGCAACGGAAGTTCAGTTGCCAGTGGCGTAGCTAAGGGTGGCAAGGGTAGTAGAATGCCACCGGCCCCCAGCCTCAAGGGCTCCCCAAAAGAAAAAAAAATTATATGCATTAAAAAAAAGACTCTTTTTGTAGTATACTTGATATTTTAATTTTGCATAAACTGTGTTTTTAAAATGAATTTTGAGCCCCATCCCCCCTCCCCCCTCCATCCGTCCATCCCCCTATCACTAAAAAAATATGGTGGCCCATAAAAAACTCACGAGCTGAAACATTTATCTAATTTCACACTTTTTTCCAAGTTTTTTCCAAAAAAGTGAAAATAGAGACCATTGACTGGAGTACGAAAAAGTGGTCCCTATTTTCACTATTACAATGATCGAAAAAAGTATGGGCTTATTCAAATTTTTCAGCTCGTAGAGTTTTCTATGGGTCATCCTGTATAAAAAGAAGGGGGGGGGGGGCTTCAAGGACTAATTTGCCACCGTCCCACCCAACGTAGCTACGCCAATGTCAGCTTCTCCTTAGTCTTCGAAGAAAGCTTTAGTCCAGTTTAAATCTTAAACATCAAATGAGTTGTTTTTTTTTTTCCTTTTCCGCATTCTTTAATGTTGGCAGCTTTAAAGAAACAAACAAAATTACGCGGTATTTTACAACGTACGTCTCTTTATCACATTGCTCCTTACTTGTCACAACACAGGTCGGTTGGATTACTACATTTCAACACCAACAACAGTATATTAAGCGAACAAATGTCGCGACAGTAAAAGCGTTACTTCCCTCAAATTTTAAAATGGTCTCGGCCGATGGCGGAATATTATAAAAGACTAAAAATAACGTTGATCGCTAAATGACTGTTTATCATCCTGTCACCTTTTCGATTGAAAAGTACGTCGAGGCAAATTAACAGGAGGATGTATAATCTGATGCTGGCTGATAAGCTAATGACAGGATTATTACTCTATTTTCTCACATCCTGTCTGTTTGCGTGACGATTTGTCCGCGTGATTGTTTTCAAACCGTTTAGCAGCTCGAGATCAAATTTGGTGCTCATTTAAATCTAGACGGCTGCAAGACTCAAATGGGTACCAAATTTGATCCAGAACTGCTAAACGGTTTGAAAGCAATCACGCGGACAAACCAACAGGCAGGCAGACAGGACACGAGAAAAGAGAACTCAACAACGATCTATGTTTAAATGGGCACCAAATTTGATTCAGATCTGCTAAGCGGTTTGAAAGCAATCACGCGGACAAACCAACAGGCA
>JAHWFP010004191.1:0-11203 GCA_023313725.1 Lithobius niger
GTTCCTTCTTCTTACCAGGAATAAGCTTTCATTTTCCACTGCATTTGTCGTTATTTATATTCCTCATTTGGTAGCATAATTTAAGGTTTAAGTTTTATGACATTAAAGTGACCAGCCTCCTTTCCCATGTGCTGTCACGAATAATGTACGTGTTTACACTTTACTTAGCATAAATCTCGTGCAGCCCAGAAAAACATGGTTGCAAGGGATGCTGCAAATGCGTGTGCTGTGCTACTGCATAGGTGTGTGCAACAGATAACATAATTACTAACCGTTGTGGTTGCGACTGACTTTTTCTGTTTTAATAAACATTTTACCTAGCCCGTGAATGTATCATCGTGTTTCTCGCCAAATGATCCATTTCAGAAAAATTCAGCATAACGTACATTTGATCCTCTGTCACGTCTTTGTGGGTTTTAGTCATTGCGCCAGTTGCCAGCTGATGTAAATCCATCCCAAAAGGATAATCCAGGTTTCATCTGATATTAAGTTCAGTCAGGGTAGACTTAGAAGTTCAGACACAGAAGTTCAAATTGCAAAACCAAACTGCTGTAAATGGAAGTCCCATTCGCTATGGACTCGTCCAGAACACAAATTATAATAATATAATAATAATAATAATAATAATAATATAAATAATAATTTTATTGCATGACACTGCTCGAAGTTTCAATGAAACTTGTGTGAGCTACAATAACTTACATCAATAATAAATTAACACATTAGTACAAAAAACAAAAAAAGATAAATATTTTTCTTAGACATTTTATAAATCATTTCCTGCATTTCTATTCATATTTCCAATAGATATCATTTTATACTTTTATACTAATAAATCTTTTAACCTAGTTTTAAGTTTGATAATACTTTCATATGATAACATGTCACTGTCTAGTTTATTGAAAATGTCAGGTACATAAAACGATCTATGTCTTACTCCAAACTGCTCTGGCAATTTAAATTTTTTGGATGTCTTTTTTTTTAATCGTTCGCTTTTTGTATCATGGAGATCTTTATGAGTGTTACTGTAATAATTTTTTATTATAATTATATAATCTCTCAAATCTTCTATTTTTAGTAGTTTATTTTTATAGTAAATCTCATCTGTATGTTCATTTTCTTGTCCAAACAATACCTTAACTATCTTATTTTGAAGTTTCTGCAGTCTTATTAAAATATATTTTGTTGCGAAACCAAATATTTCAATACAGTATCTTATACTACTTTCTACCCATGCATCGTATAACATTTTTTTATTTTTCTTATTTAGTATGTTTTTTACTTTATATAAGATAGGTAATTTCTGTCTTAGTTTAATTATTAAGTTAGTTATATGTTCTTTAAAGTCCCATTTGTCATCTATATACATTCCTAAATATTTTGTTGTTTTTTTAATTTCAATACTCTTACTTGTAGAATGGCAGATATGGTTTTTTTAATTTGTTTGCAGTCCTGTACAATTTCCAGAGTAATTTACTATATTATTTAATTGGTGGTTTTTTCATTTTTGGCACTGCAATATCTAAATATAATGTTTTTTTTTTGCTTATTTATAATTCGTTTTACATAAATTTAACATGTAAATTTCTTAACATATCATGGTAATTATAATTTATGGAGATTAGTATGGTATCATCTGCAAACATATATATATTGATGTATTTTTCGTATAATCTTCTATATCATTTACGTATATTAAGAACAGAAGTGAGCCTAAGACAGTTCCTTGAGGTACACCAAAGTTAATATTTCTGTAATCACTATATTCATTACTTATTTGTAATGTTGCTTTTCTTTTTGTCAAGTAACTTTTTAATATTTCTAAAATCTTTCCTCTTAATCCTAAAATTTCACATTTTTTAATTAGCTTTACATGATCAAACGTATCAAATGCTTTTTGTAAGTCAATCAGTATTGTTCCCACATATTTCTTCTCATTTAATACGTTTGTTATATCATTTACTTGTATTAAAAGCTCAGTTGTGCTTTTATTTTTCATATATCCATATTGAACATTGCTTAATAATTTATAATTTTCTAAATATTCTCGTAACCTATTTGAAAAGTATGTTTCTATTATTTTATCTATTATTGATAATAATGAGATTGGTCTATAGTTATCTTTATTTGTTTGCTCTCCTTTTTTATGAATTGGTCTTAAAACTTGTATTTTTAATTTGTCAGGCCATATTTATTTATCTATCATACAATTTATAAGTATGCATATCATCCTTGCTGTATTGTGCTTTGATTGTTTGAAGTTGGTTGGGTTAAAGCCATTTATTCCTGTTGCATTTGTATTTTTTAATTTTTCTATAATCATTATTATTTCTTCTTGTGTTGGTTCTCTCACATACATTGAATTTTTATTTTGTCTTACCTTTTTAAGTTTATTCTTTTTATACACTGTTTTATAGTACTCACTTTGTTTGTATATGTTTATTTTCGTTTTAGCTTTATTTCTTAATTCTGGTACTTGATTTCCAAAGTTATCATTAAATTCATTTGTAAGCGTTTGTAAGTTTATTCCTTTAAAAGTTTTCAATAATGTTTTATCAGTATCGTTATTATATTTGCGTTTTCCACCAATCTCTTTAATTATTTCCCTTAATTTTTTGTTATCTTTTCCAGCTCTTTCTATTTTTGTTTTATAGTAATTTTGTTTACATTTTTTTATTTCCAAGTTTATTACTGATTTCAATTCATTGTATTGTTTTAATTTTTCGGAATTACTATTCTCTTTGTTACTTGTTAGAACTTTCCACATCTTATTTTTCTTATCTATCAATTCAACTAATTCTTGTGTAATCCAATCTTTTCTTCCTATGTTTTTATTCTTCATTTTTGATTTGTTTCCTATTTGGGTATTCCCTTTTTTAAAATTATTTTCATATATAGTTTTTATTTCTCTATAAATTGTATTATACATTTCATTTGGACAATTTATTTCTTTTAATTCTTCCCAATTTTTCTGTTGAAGGTTCTTGATTATTTTATTTTGGTTGTATTTAATTTTTATTTCCTCTTCACAATTTCCTTTATTTTCATTTATATTATGAATCCCTTCTTTTTTCCATATCCAACATGTCGTAAAATAGTGATCTGCAATTTTAATTTGTATTATACCACCCTGGGCGTCATAGTTTCTTTTGTTTAATTTTACGAAAATGTGATCAATGCATGATTTCTGTAGTATTATATGATTACCTTTTGTTACAAATTCTTCTCTTGTTGGTGATTCTATCATTTTTTCAAAACCTTGACATGCCATCATATTTTCGTATTTATCGATACTTGTTTGGTCATATTTGTCTCCTGTACATTCCTCATATCTTAAAATATCAATATTTAAATCTCCTACTAATACAATATTTTCTTTATCTTTATCCTTACTTTTAGTTTTTATAACCTTTTTTAATTCTTTAATAAATTTTGTTTTATTTGTTTCTGGTCTCCTGTACACAGCATTTTATATCTTATTAATGCTATACCTGTGCATATTATATACCTGTGCGTATTTTATACCTGTGCATATCCTTTATTACTGTTAATTCAAGACCGTCATTGTTTTCCATTTTAAGATAATTTATATTTTTTCATCAATCATTAGATTATTTTTAACATACACTATTAGTCCACCACCTCTTTTTGTTTCTTCCCTGGTTATACTATAATTTGTATAACCATCTAATTCATAATTTTCAATTTCATTTTTTTTAATATTTATCTCTGTCAGTGCAATGACATCCCATGTTATTTTTGTTTCTCTCAAGTTCAGTTGCAGTAAATCCCAATACTTCCTAATACTTCTAATATTTACACTAATAATTTTCAAATTATTGTTGTTTTTTACATCACTTAATACTTTTCTTGTAGTTTCTTCATGAGTTGAAAAGATTTCATTTTTGTACTTGTTCTCCATTTTTTATGCTTTGTAGATCGTCTTCTTGTTTTATCTTCTTTACTTCTGTTTATTTTCATCCTTTCGCATCGATATTTTTCCTCTGGAAAACCAAACGTATTTGAATCCATTGTCTTTTGCGAAATCTTTTGTTTTCTAGAATAAGTCCTTAAAATATGGCGTCATATTTTAATTTAAGTAGACACATCGTTTGTCTCCATTTCTAAATATATTGTTATTTGTCACTATTCTTTTTTTTTATTTTCTAACCAACTATCTCTGTATTCCCTACTTATGAACTGAATGATAATCACACTCTTCTTGTTTCTATTTTTGTTTGGAATCCTATGGGCTGTTTCAATTTGTTGTGGATTGTAATTTAAGATATTAAAGTTCTGAGCCACTTTTTGTACAACTTCTCTCAGGTTTTCATCTGGTAGCCAATCAAGTTGTCTTATTTCTAAATTACGATTTCGATCATATTGTTCCTTTTCATGTGATGTCAATGTCAGCTCTTGTACCTTTTTTTTTGGGGGGGTATCCTTGTTATTTGTCACTTCTATTTTTGTTATTCTATCATTTAGCTCTTTTGCTTGTTTTACAGTGTGATTCTCCATTTTGTTTTCAAGTTGTTCTATTCTAGCTTCCATTTCTTTAGTTTTCTGTATCAGTTCATGGTTTTGTTTTTTCATATCGATTTGTTCTTGACAAATAAAGTCTATTGTTTTCACAATTTCATTATATTCTTCTTGTAATTTCTGTACTTTAGTACTGATGTCCATCAATTTGTCCATCTTTTGCTCTATTCTAATTATTGCCTGTTGCATGTTTTGTTGTAAGTCGGTTTCTGCATCTTCCTTTTTCCTTTTTTCTTCTTCCTCTTGCCTCGTCGAGTTATTCTCTGATTTTTCGTTTTCTTCATCACTTTCTATATTTTCTTTTTCCGAGTGCGTACTTTGTTTTCTGCACTGCGCACATTTCCATTCTTCTTTCTTTTTTTCACTTTTTGCGTTCCAGGTTTTTGCTGCTACTCCTGCACACTTGTAATGAAAGTTTCCTGTACATTTACTGCAGTTTACATAGTCATTTGACTACCTAACTTTTCTTCACAGTCTCTACAACGCATTTTATTTTCTGATCTTGGTTTCGATTTCAAAGCACATCTTTCAATTTCAGTTTCAATTTTTTCAGTTTTAACCCGGATTGAACCTTTTCTGTTTGGTATTTTCGAATGCACAGAAGTTTAGATTTTCGAACACACCTTGATTTTCGTATGTGTGGATTGTGCTCTTCATTCAGATACGTTCTGCCTCAATTTCAGTAGAAAAGACACTTACAGTTTCCTTTTTTCCGTCTATAGATGCACTGAATGTTCATATCCTTTCTATCTTCTGCAAATCATTTCAGAGCACTGTTTTACCTTCAAAAACTTACAATTTCTGGAGCGTTTCGGCGTAGACTAATAATAATAGGCGTTTCGGCCCTAATAATAATAATAGTAATAATAATAATAATAATAATAATAGTTTATTGTCACACTCTGCACGAAATACGATAGTATTTGTATGTGCACAATTTACAAGTTATATTTCATTAATAAATGAAAAAAAAACAGTAGTGTTAAAACATGTCAGTTTCATAATATAACATTTTAAAAATAACAATAAAAACATTATAACATTAAAAACTATATACATTATAACATTAAAAAACACATTAAAAAATCATACAATACAATACATAAAAAATACAATATACAATATGTAATTATTGTTTGAGTATGTAATCTCTTATCATGTATTTATGTTGTTTAGTGTCAGGTTTCTCAGTTCATCTGGCAGCTTGTTAAAAATGTATGGTATTAAAAAATTCAATCCTCTTTAATTGAATCTACCTAATTTAGCAATTTTAACCAATTGTGGTTTTTTCTTGTTTCGCTTTCTATTGTGTTTTTCCATTCTGTCTTATAATAATTTTGTGTAATTATTGTATAATCGAGTATATTTTTAACAGTTACGAGTTTGTTTTTTCTAAATATGTCTATCCTTTTTTTAGTTTTGTTAAAGTTTGAAAAAAAATACTTTTGCTGCTTTATTCAAATTTGTTTGAAGCCTTTCCACTAATCCTTCCGATGTGGTTGCGTATATTGTGCATGTGCATCTCATTTGTGATAGGATTAAAGCTTCATAAACCTTTATTTAATTTTATTGTTTATTAAGTCTCTGATTTTGTATAGTGTCGTTATCATTTTTCTTATTTTAACAATAAGTCCTACAATGTGATTGTAGAACTTCCAATTTTTGTCAATTAATAATCCTAAGTACTTTATTTCATTTACACTTTCAAGATTCTTACATCTAAAGTTTAATTTTGTGCAGCCCATTAAATGGTGTTTAATGTTTACGTTTTCTATTTTCATATGTGATGTCATTATTGGTAGAAAGTATGTTTTTGAGGCATTAATGTATAAATCATTCTCATTAAAATATTCATTTATCTGATCAAAGTCCTGCTGGAGATTCATTTTCATTGTGTCTAAGTTTATATTTATGGACAACATCATCACGTCATCTGCATATAGTGTAATGTAAGAATTCCATCTCAAGTCCTGTATGTCATTAATATAAATCAAGAAAAGTATTGGACCCAAGATGGAGCCTTGCAGTACTCCAAAATCAACTTTTTTCAATCATCTGTTTTATTATTAATTCTGACACAGCCCTTTATTAGTTAAATAATTCATTAGAATGTTTTGCATTTTGCCTCAAATACCACATTTATTTAATTTGTTGTTTAATACATTTTATCAAGGGTATCGAATACTTTTTTGAGGTCGATTAAGATGGCACCGATGTATTTTCCTTCGTTAAGTGCTCTTGTAACATTGTTGTTAATATTATTTAATGCATCCAGTCAGTGTACCTTTGCCTTTTTGATATCCAAATTGGTTTTTATTTAAAATTTTAAATTTTGTAAGGAATTCTTCCATTTTTTGTAGCAAAAACCTTTCTACGATCTTATTTATGACTGGCAGCAATGCAATTGGACGATAATTATTTTTATCTTTTTTATTTCCATTTTTATATATTGGTCTAATAATCTGTTTTTTTTTAGATCGTCTGAATTTCCTTGTTGATAATTGCAGTAATTAATTTTATTATGAATATGATAGAGTTTTGACTTGTCTGTATAAAATGTTCTAGCAAGAAACCGTCATATCCTACTGGTTTCTTTATTTTTAAGTTGTTTATAATTTTCCGTATATCATAATTATAAACTTGGTGTTAAAATTGTCATAGTGTTATCCGCTCCTTTGTTATTTACTTTATTATATCCATATTGATGTTTTTTTTTTTTTACTTTTTGTTGTTTTTTTAGCTTTGCAATTTGCTCAATGAAGTTATTAGTGAATCTTTTACAAGTATCCTCAATATTATCCCCTGGGAAAGATGCTTTTAGATTTTTATCAATATTTACAATTTGTCCTTTTTTTCTTGCTAAATTGTGTAGTTTTGTCCAAACTTTTTTAATATCCTTTTTATTTATAATAATAATAATAATAATAATAATAATAATAATAATTTTATTCAGTATAAATATACACACATTTCATGTGCATGCACGAAGCTCAAAGAGCTTGTATGTGCACTGAACATATCCAAAACCTAATGTCATAACAATTTCATAACATGTTTATTTTTTACATCATATTTTTCAGATTTTAACACACACACACACACACACACACACACACAAATAAACAAATACTAAGTCAATAAGCTAACGAAGATGCAATTTAAGTTTGATCAATTAGACCTAATAATAGTTCAGCATAAGCCAATTCTTAATTTTTTTTTTGATATTAGATCTGGTTAGGGTCTGTCTGATATCCAATGGTATTTCATTTAAAATAGTTGGAATATTATATTCCAGTCTTCTTTTGCCATAGGAGTTTCTCCAAGATGGTATTTTGAGCCATGCTGCATGATTTCGTACATGTCTTAAAATTTTAGTCTGATATGTTAAATCAAAAAAATTATTCGTCATTACTGTCAATTTAAAAAGTAATGAGAAGTTCATTAGGCTGTATTTCTTCAGAATATCAGTAGTTGACATTTTTTGCGTAGATCTAAATAATGCTTTCGTTGCTATATTTAGTACTTTTTGTAGATTTTCGATGTAGTTATCCGTAGTTGATCCAAAAATTGTACATGCATATCTGACATATGACAGAATCCAAGATTCATAAAGTATTTTTTTTACTTCGATCCCAAAACAATTGTTAACCTTATATAGTAGTGGTATCATTTTCCTAATTTTGTTTTTAATATTTTCAATATGTGTATAAAATTTCCAACTTTCATCAATTTGAAGTCCCAAGTATCGAAGGGAGGATACCTGTTTAATCCTAGGGCAACTGTTACACTTAAAAATTTCAAGGCAATCCTCTTTATGCGAAAAAATACCACACTTTAATTTTTCAGTGTGAGATGTAGATACATGCAAAAAGTTGGTTTTCTCATTGTTGATGTAAAGTTCGTTATCATAAAGATATTGATTAATATTGTTAAATTCGCTTTGTAAGTTTTTTACCATTAAATTTTGTTTTTTATGGATAGAAACAATGAGAATATCATCAGCATATAGGGTGATATGACATTTATGGATTCTTTCAGTTATATCATTTATGTAAATTAAAAATAACATAGGACCAAGAATTGAGCCCTGTGGTACCCCATATTGAACCTTAGCCCATTCACTTTGTGAATTCGCAATTTTTACACAACTTTGTCTGTTGTTCAGATAACTTGCTAGAATATTTAATATTTTTCCACGAATACCAATATTGTAAAGTTTATTATGCAGTATTTTATTGTCAATTGTATCAAAGGCCTTTTTCAGATCTATAGAGATTAGGCCGACATGATTACTATTATCTAAAGCATTAAGTATTTTATTATTAATGACATTTAGTCCATTTATAGTCCCAAGTCCCTGTCTGAATCCATATTGAGCTTTATTCAGAAGTTTAAATTTATTTAAGAAATTAGAAATGCAATTAGCAAAATATTTTTCAACGATTTTATTAAGAACTGGGAGTAAAGCAACAGGCCTGTAATTACTGTAAAAATTTTTTTCACTTTTTTTTATATATAGGTCTTATAACTTGCTTTTTTAGGCTATCAGGCCAAATTTCAGAATCAATAATTGCATCAATAAGTATCTTCAAGAATTCTGCTGAATTTTCCTTATTATTGACAAAATGTTCCAATAAAAAACCATCATATCCACAAGATTTTTTTAAGTTTAAATTTAACATAATTGTGATAATATTTTGGGTGGTTGGTTTTACAACTTGAAAAGAATTAATACATGTGCTTGTATTTCTTGTGTTTGAAGTTTTATTTTTTGTTTTAGAAGCGTTATCTTTGTTTTTTTGTAGTTTCAATAGTGGTACTTCTTGGTCAAAGTATTTGGCAAAATTGTTACAAAGCATTTGTGTATTATTTTCTTTGAAATTTTTTTTTATTTGTTCATCTAAGTTACCATTTTTTTTCTTACTGAGTCCACTTATTGTATTTATTTTATCCCAAATTTTTTTACCATCATGTTTATTTGTTTCAAAGAATATTTTGTAGTATTCTGCTTTGGCAACCAGAATTTGTTTTGTAATATTTTTCTTAAGTGCTTTGTATTTTTCTAAGTCCTTTACATTAGGAATTTTTGTTTTAGCAATTGTATTCCAAAGTTTATTTTTTTCGTTAATTATTTTCAATAGATCAGAGTTCATCCATTCCTGTCTTTGTTCATTTTTATTTTTATTTATTTTTAAATTTCTATGAGACTTTGTGATAGTATTACTATTGTAAATATTTTTAACCACAGTTTCAATTTCATTGTAAATATCATTAGGTCTACTAAGTTTGTGCAAATAATTCCAGTTATAATTTTTAAGCTGTAAATTAACACCTTTGTGATTGAGTTGCTGATAATATGTACTTTTCTGTACCTGTTCATTAGGCGAGTATTCTTCACACCAAATTTGAATTGCCGTGAAGTAATGATCCGCAATTTTTATTTTTATTACAAAGGAGTTATATAAAAAATGTTGAAGTTTGCTGTAAATTAGGTCGATACATGATGTTGTAATTCTGTTTTCTCTAAAATCAACTCTGGTGGGGGAATTTATATGTGTAGTAAGGCCTAAAGCTGCCATTGTATTTTCAAATCTTTCAATGTCATATTTTTCATTTGGATCTTGATGGCCTTCTAAAATGTTAAAGTTAAAATCTCCTAATAAAAGTATATTGTTATTTATATCAATATTTTTAACATATTCTTTAATCTTCTTAATGAAATGTTGTCTACTTGCAGAGGGTTTTTTATAAACAGTTATAATTTCAAATGTTTTGTTGTTAAATTCCAATATACTAGACATAATTTCATTTTCATCAATTTTTACCTTTTTACACACAACATTTTTAACTGTATTTTCGTTGAAAAACAACAGTATTCCTCCACCTCTTTTTTTCTCCCTGCAGTTTGCAAATTGAACATAATTTTTAATTTGGTAAAGAGCACTTTCGTTTTCTGTAATGTTTACTTCAGTAAGGGCAATCACATCCCATTGAATATTAGCGGTATAGAATTCTGCCAACCAGGAATCCCAGTGTAGCCTACAGCTACGAATATTTGTATGAATGCACTTAATATTTTTAAAGGTGGAGCAACAAAAAAGAGCCTCTAAATCGTCGAAATTTTCGCAAATGTCATTGATGTAGTTGTCATCAGTATTATTTACGTTTCTGTTGAATTTTTATTATTTATTTCTTGATGGGATGTCAGATTCGTCGTATCAGCTCTTTTTTCTTCTGTTTCTTTTATATCTCTAACGATTGCTAAGAGATCTTCTTCTCCTTTGATTGTAGTAGATTTTCGGTCTTTTTCATCTTGTTTTACCTGTATCTTTCCGTCCTTGAACCATATAAACTTGTGGGTTGGAATAAGAGCTTGTTTTGTTTTCCATAATAGAGTTTTGTAAAATGGGGTCAAATGTTCATTAATAAAAATACGATCTGTATTCTCATTTCCAAACACATCATTGTTGTTCAGAAATTTCTTGTTTTTATTGTTCAGCCACATGTCCCTGTCAGTCCTGTTTTTGAACTGTATTAAGATAGATGGAGTTTTGTTATTTTTCGACGGCAGTCGGTGAGCCTTGTCTATCTTGTTTTCGTTGAAATCTTTTAAGTCAAGTGCATCAGCAATTCTGTAGATTGTGTCCCGTAAGTTTTCTCTTGT
>JAHWFP010004197.1:0-11239 GCA_023313725.1 Lithobius niger
GTTCTTAAAGTTCTATAACAATATTCTAAGAACAAAGAAACCTGATACAACCGTTCATAAACATTCTGTCCGAATAGAGTAGACCTAAGCTAACCACCGGGTAGTAAGGGTCTAATGCTTACCAGCCTCTTACAAAATTTTATACCTAGACCCTTACTGTCAAAGCTTGTCCGTGTTCCTTCTAGGTTTTGACTTTTAGACCCTTACTCTAAACATTTAACGTTCCGTTTTTGTTTATTAAGTTATATATATGGATTGACTAAGTGAGTAGGAACACAATGCCTGGAATAAACATACTACAAACCATTTTGGATCCAATATCTACTCGCACTTTTCCAGTATACGCATGTAGTTTGCTTTAAGGGTAATAACTTTTTCCCATCGTTTAGTTTTATGAAAATAAAAGTCCAAATCGACAGTGCATCTTAGAAGAAATCTCTCCAAGTTCCATTTGGAATATTTTATACTTTATATAGCCTACCACCACATGCACCCAGTCCTTTTATTTTTATGAAAGTTAAATGTAAAGTTTCTGGAATAGTTTTTTTTTACATTGTTTTAAAGCAAGATATGCAAATTTCGTCGACCTTTAGCTACATAAAGAAAACCATACAGTTAAGGACATGTAGTTAAGCTGTGTAGTAGAACATTAAAATATATACAGAAGAAAAGTAAGCAAGAACGGTAGGTAAAACTATAAAAACTGGTAAAATGCACCCGTTTTTATATCACATAAAACGCGAATTCTTATCATGAAACTCGCCATCTTGTGAAATAATCTACTTTCAACACTTCACGCTCTTCTTTTTAAGGGATAAACGCATTAAACGAATTACACCTAGGGAAATATGAAAAACTTGGCGTGGAGTAAGGCTTAGAGGAGAAAAGCGAAGAAACGTGACATTACAAAAAAAAAAAAACAGAAACCACTTAGTGTAACGTGCAAAGTTTTTTTTTAATTACTGCAGTGTTTTAAAATCGATAATTTTGTTCTATTGCGCATTACTTAACGAATTTCTCTGTATTTTTCAACTTCAAACGTCGTGATTGGGAAGAATTAACCACGCATAACGGGCAAATTTTTCAGTAATACTTGAGTGCAGGAAGTATTACTGAAGGTTACTTTATTTATTGAAGTATTTATTAAATATTAACCACATTTATTGAAGTAGCTACACCATTATACTATTGTTAAAATGCAACTTTTTTTTTTACCTAAATGCTACCGTTATGTTATGCCCTGATATTATGCTACCGTACAGCATCAAAAATGCTACAAGTGGTCCCATCTCCTGCCATCAAGCTTTTAGTTTCGTGATGGCCTACTTGACTTTTTTGGGGAACACTCTGGTATTATGCAAGACCAGTATGGCTTTCTTCCTTCCAGATCATCGACACACCAGTTACTGGCTGTCCTCGATCGATCGACCAGTGCACTCGACATTGGTGTCTCATCTGACAACATCTACTTCGACTTTAAAAAGGCTTTCGAGTCAGTTGTTCACCGTAAACTACTTCTGAAGCTGGCCGGGTGTGGTATAGCAGGGTGTTTAAAACGCTGGCTCACGGCTTTTCTTGCTGGCCACACTCAACGCGTGGTTGTTGAAAATGTTCACTCTTCTTGGGTTCCCGTACCATGCGGAGTCCCGCAGGGGTCTGTCCTGGGGCCGCTCCTGTTTTTAATATATTTAAATGATCTAAAATTTCCTACCATTAATACCTATGGGTACAAATTTGCCGATGATCTAAAAATTGGCACTGAAAATTTTTCTGATTCCTACTCTCTTGAGTTGGATTCTCTTGTCCGAACGGTGGTTGAGTGGTCGACCATTTGGCAGCTTCCACGCTCAGTTCAGAAGTGCCACACCTTCCATGTGGGCATTCGCAACAATTGTAACCAATATTCTCTGGATCATCATTTACTGCCTGCTACAGAAGTGGTGCGTGATCTCGGGATTTGGTTTGCTAGAAACCTAAAATCTAGCATTCACTGCAGTAAGGTTTGCACATCTGCCTATCAGCGCTCAGCTGTAGTCAGGAGATGTTTTTCCTCGGGTGACATTTCGACATTGGGGTGGGCATTCAAGGTGTTTGTTCGCCCAATTCTTGAATATGCGACTCCGGTATGGTCTCCCCACTTGGTCAAGGACATAGATCTCCTCGAGGCAGTGCAACGAAGGTTCACTAAGGGCCTCCCTGGCATGCGCGAAGTTAACTATGGGGACCGCCTGGATAGGCTTGGCCTTGAGCTACTGGAGATACGCCGAATTAAGTTTGACCTTGTTCTGACTTACAAGATTCTCCATGGTCTTGTTTCGGTCGATCTGCCATTTTTTGACCTTTCTGCAAATTTAGCTAATACCAGTGGCCATTCATGGAAACTTGTGGCCCAGCCTTCTAAGCGTGATTGCCGCCGGTATTTTTTTTTTCTGTCCGGGTCGTGCCAATTTGGAACGCACTTAGCAGTGATACAGTTAATGCTACTTCGGTTGTGGGGTTTCGCACAGAGTTACAAAAGGAAAGTTTAAATAGATTTCTTAAAATACCACTCATGTCCATTCTCTAAGTCGTTTTCTTTTTTAATAATTTCTTCAGTTTTGCCAGGAACAGTATTAGCGTTTCACAACCCTTCTGAATTCCTTCCACTTAATGTGGTAAATATGATATTACTATTACTTACTAGTTCCTACAGGCAACTCGATTAAACCATATAAACATCAGTAAGCTGCTTAGAAATAAGGTTTGAACGCATGCAGAAAATTGTCAGATTTCCAGAAGCTAGGTAATTTGAGACTGAATCGATAGTCCAATAATACCGAATTAGCTGTAACAGCGACCCCGTAAAAAGTCTTGTCTCCTCGCCAAAAAAACTCTCACATGGGATCACACTTGATGAGCTTAAGCTTCTTACAACCAAACTGCCTAGAATAGTAACCAAGATGCCTCGAGCATTCCCAAGAGACCCAGTATACAATCATAGCTTTGTCGGAAGTCCGTGGGAATACTGAGCAAAGTGGTTGCCAAGCGAGCAGATTGAAGTCCACTTGAACCCAAACCAGTGTGGTCAGATGAAAAATTTTAAAACTAGCTGTTGCCAGCAAAATATATGCCTGACTAGTAGGAAATCAATGTTGTCACACTGCCCAGTTTGTTGCCACATTGGATATTTTTTTTGTTGGGGCCCACAGTTTTAAGCCCATAGTCTACCGTCAACAATTAGCATCGTAATATTTCGTCATTTGCTAACTGTTATTGCGTAATTGACATCACCCTTCGCATTGCCTAACGCTCGGCCCTTTTTAATTGCCACTTGTGCAAAGACTGAATATGCTCGCCCCACCACATTTATTACTACGTTTGGATAGACTGTCTTAATAACTGCTCGTCCCTATCTGCATCCTCACCCCTCCTAACCGATTTATAGTCATAGAGAGATGGTACCAGAATTCCCTAAAAAATGCTACTTAGGATATTACGGGCAATAAAAAAAATGCTACCAAAACTTCTACCAAATGCTCTGATTTCTATGGATTAATATGAGGAAAAACTGTACATTTTATACTAGTTTGGATTGGTACTGTAATCGTCCGCCATTGCAAGCAACGGCAAAACTATATCGGTGCCGAGGGGTTCGACAAAGCTAGAAATCTCGTTCACCCAAAATTTAAGATTTATAAATCCGTTGTAAATCTTGTAAATCTTGTGTAAATCATTCAAATCCTTAAATCTTGAACAAATCTTGTAAATCACGTAAATCTGGCGTAAATCATTTAAATTATATTTAAATCTTTTTTAAATCTTTAAATCCTGCAAATCTTCGTGTAAATCTTTAAATCTGTAAATCTGTGTAAATCTCCAAAATTTTGTGTAAATCTTTAAATCTTCTGTAAATCCGTGTAAATCTTTAAATCTTCTATAAGTCCATGTGAATCTTGAAAAAATCTCATGTAAATCATTAAATCATACTTAAATCTTTAAATCCCAGTAAATCTGCAAATCTTCATGTAAATCTTCAAATCTGTAAATCTGTGTAAATCAGCAAAATTTTATGTAAATCTTCTGCAAATCCATGTAAATCATTAAATCTTATTTAATTCTTTTGTAAATCTTTAATTCCCAGAAAATCCGTAAATCTCCTTAAATCCGTTGGAAGATTTACAGATTTACAAATCTCGTACACTTTTTTTGTCTTTGTCGAACTTCTCGATCGGTGCATTTGCAGTCCAGCGTATACGCTAAACGGTTGTATGGTGTGCAATAGCCGCCAAACTTACCCTGTAAGGATTGTAAGAATGTAGGTGTATGCGCTTGTGAACACTTTTGGTGGTGATTGCGCACCAACTATTTGACTCAACCAAATGACTTGACAAGACCGTAAATTCTGTTTTATCTTTGTGGTGGAAACTTATCGTGGCACACGACTACAGTTCGACTACTTTTTAATTATGATTATAATAATACTGAAAATAATAAATGCTCGTAAAATGCTGCTAAAATGCAACTTTTTTTTTGTCCTAAATGCTACCTTATGTTATGCCCTGAAATAAGCATAAAAAATGCTACATGTGGTCCCATCTCTTGCCATCAGGCTATTCTATATTTTCGTTAGACCTTCTGGCACTCGGTCTGGATATTGAATGGATCCGTTGACCTTCAGACACGCATTTTACCATCTTTAGTGATTCCATGAGTGCCCTGGAGTCCTTGGCATCGAACCCTCGGAACGCCTTAACACACCTAATCCAAGCTCTGCTTTCCTGCTTGCCTCGCCAGCGGAAGACCAGTTTTCAGCTCGCACCTGGGCCATGTTGGGATACCCGGGAATGAGCCTACTGACACGGGTCTTTCGTGGTGTGAAAGGATCTCAGCCATGTTCCTTCGATGCCGTTCCACTCTGTGTCTGAGGTGGCATGGTGCTTGGCAAGCCCTGTGGATGTAACAAGATGGCAATAAGTAGTGGGCTATTAAAGGCACTGTCCAAGCTAGGTACTTGGCTTGTCGTTTCAGTCACCGAGAGGATGTGGTGTTGGCAATTAATCGTATTGATAACAGCAATCTAAAACAAAATTTTCTTTTGAGGGGGGGGGGATTTACCTTCTGAATGCAATTGGTGACTTGTGGTTCATGATGTGTTGGTGGCATGTGATTATCTTGATGGTGTTCATTGTCATTTCATCTTCCGCTTGACTGGGCCAATCGATTGGGCGTTGAGTCTGTCCTTATGTCCAGACTTTTTTAATTTTTGCAGGAAGTACAGACGTATGATGAGATCTAGATTTGGAGATTCCTTAACATATATAATGTGTTGCGCAAGGCAACCAGGCCCACTGTACTGTGACTGAGATTGACGCTAACGACCTAGCTGCCAACGTTCCATAAAGCCACAATTACCCCCCCCCCCCCCATTCCGTAATGGATATCGAATTTAAAAAAACAAATGCGATTGCAGTTCTGCAGGCATAAAGAGGTGAAATTCCTCGTACTTACTCAAGCTATAATTTCAGCCTTCAGTATACTTTCTTCAATATACTTCTTCAGTGTACTTTCTCAGTCTTCAGTGTATGGATGCTTTTGCAAGGCGGTATGAAACCTAAGCTCATGCTAGGATACTACTTGTAACTCTTCCTGATGGTTTAATCCAATTTATGCAAAAGATTATATAAAGGTACTTATTTATGAAGAAAAATGTGCGTTTATTTGCTTATCTGTACTTAATACGTACTTTATGTGCACCGTTGTTGACTGAATTTTATTTTGACGAGGGCCAACTTGATTAGTTTTTAATTTTTGTTTTTAAGTTTTATAGATGCTCTTTGCTTACAGTTTGTTGGTACATCTGCATTTTATAAGCTTTCATTTTTAGTAATTTGTAGTAAGTTTCCTTTTTATGGACGGGTTTACGAGGTCGTATATTCGGTGAATAATTGCATCTTATCTTATTTTCTATTCAATGTTATTACTTCTGTATTTTCTGTCACAAGCTGGCATCAATTTTGTGTTTACTTTTGTGTACTTACTGTTAAATTTCTTTTGTTTCAGGAAATCGTTATAGCATCTTAGCCTCTGGGGAACTTTACATCCGAGATGTTGGTGAAGCCGATGGCAACCGAGATTATCGGTGTATCACGGCTCACCGGCTGACGGGAGAAACAAGACACAGTGCCACAGCTGGAAGACTCTTCGTAACAGGTTAGATACTCTTGACGAACAATTTTTTGTTTCATCCAATTTTTGCACAACCAGATTTGATCCATTATTTTCTGAAAAACGCAATGAAAACCAGAACCTTTATTCTACAACCATGCCATCTTCGACAAGCAGTGGGGTTTGCCTCTTTGAGGAGCGACCTTATTCTTACGTATCAACTCCTTTCTAATCTCTTTGACTTCGACTCTTCCCCCATGTTTTACCAAAACTTCTGCTTCAGTCGTGTTCACCATTTCAGGTTACAGGGTCTGACTTTCAGACTCAACTGCAGCTTTTGCTATTTAAATGAGTGGGTGGTGCTCCCGTGGAGCAGCCTGCCTGAGCATGTTGTTTCTGCTCCCTCTCTGAATAGCTTCAAGACTCAACTTGACGCTTGGCGGGTTTGAGCCATGCATTTCTCCGCATACATGCGCAAACGGCCGAAATATTTTTATCTATTCAGACTGAGAACTCTTAAATTAATAAACTCAAAAGAGAGTTTTGAGTTTATTAATAATATAGTAATGAACCATCCACTTATTACTGATGCCTTAACGTATCTGTGTTAGTTGCTCCTTGCTGCACAGGGCCTTTTTCCATCATAAGACGAATTTTTAACTTTTTTTATGTACCTTAGTCGGTCGCGAGATTCGATCGGACGTTCAACTAGTTGAAATCCTGCTACTCCAGCTACTAAGCTGGGCTTTCTCATGTTGTTTAGTGTCTCACTGTTCGTGGTGGGTATTGGAACCCAGGTGTGTTCCAACTGCGTTCCAACTGGTGTGTTCCCTTCTGCGTGGTGGATGATCTAAACGTCGTATGATGATTCAAAAGAGCTATAAGCCTATTTTGGTTTATTAGCTGTAAGACGTTTATTTTATACTTGCAAAATAATGTTGACATCATGGAATGTCATGTAACGGAAATAACAAAAAAAATCCTGATATTTTAATAAGAAAAAAATCGTTAATTCCACCAAATTACCATTGATCTTGTGGCGTTCAGAGTGCTCAAAAAGTCCGTATTCTTCAAAAAATTAAAATAAATAATAGTAAATAAAACATTACGTAAACTTCAACGAAGTTCACTAACGAATATAGTGACAGCAGTGCGTAACCAACCAGCAATGCGTGCGTTATAGGCGTGACCGCAGGCCTATAACCAAAATTGGTTACCTACATCTTTTCCAGTATATTAGGTGTCATAAAAATAAAGAACACTGCCGTTTCAGTAATTTGTTTAACCACTTGTAAATAATTTACGTGTTAACAGATTCGTTTTGCATTCTCCCTTGAACCTTGGAGTAATAACTACACTTTCGTTACGGGATAACTCACTTGCTAGACTTCCCGTTCAAGAAACGTGTGCACCACTACGGACAGAGCATGGACAGATATTCTAGTTTCTCAATTTTGCCACGAGACTGCAACCTGCGGAAAAGACGGTTGAGCCACGTGACCAGCGCATGCCTCAGAGCGTAGTTAAGTAAAGCGCTATTGAACCGGTGGCCCTGTCAGCGTTTCACTTTCATTATCAACACGGCAAATTCACCGTACAAACATAATCATTCTGGCGTTCACCCACTTCAAAACTATATGGATACAATTTCTTGCTGGGAAATTTATGAAATGTAATACCATGCATGTGTGGTTTGCATGTGTGGTTTGTGTGTGTGTGGAATCAATCTATCAGCCGCCGTGAGCGCACGAAACCACCATCTTGGATTTGCCCGGAAGTAGAAGTGGTGAAGTTTTAGTTCGTTCCTACAGATGGCGTAGCACGTTTTGATCGCGAGTAGACGGAAAGTTGCGCAGATTTCGGAGAGAGTGGATAGGGCTTGCTTGAACATTCTTTGAATGAGTGCTACTGATCTGAACAAATGTAGCAGATTTGAACGCTTGAACCACTGTGTTTGGAATAGACTGCTAGTTTAATGAACACTTTCTTGTACAAAAAAAATCTTAAATATCATTGAAAACAAGGAGTCCATATATCCCCGCCCATAGGTTGCTAGTCAACTGCAGTAACCAACAATTAATAGGCCTATATAGTTTATGCAAAGAGAAATACTGTTTTATTGACGTATACTTATAAAAATAAGTGTTACGATTAGTGTATTCACAACTAAATCCGTTCCATTGGTGAAGTCCGTTGGTTCACAAGTTAAATGTTTTTTTTTCTTTAAATTAATGTAATGACTTTCGGCCTTTTAGATACAGGCTTATTAATCGTTTGGATGAGGAATCTTTTGCGAATTTCATTAAGTTCCACTTGATACACAAAATGCGATAATCAAGAGCTTTTATGATTTAATGTCTTCTCTAAACTAAAGACAACAACTACAGGAGATGTAATCAGCTGAACTTCACTTCTTGAAGTATATTTTTAGCAATCCGTTTCGTTAAGATTGAAAGAGTTATGGCTCTTATTTCTGATATGGTGGTGTCGAGTAAACCAAAATTGTCCCAAAATATAAGTTTGTAAAAAAAAAAATTATTTGGTGCTGCGTTAATGCGTCCATTTCCAGCCGTATTGGTGGGCTTCTTATATATATTTGTGGTAATTTTACTTGGTTTGGCGGTTTGCCATTCGTTTTACCCAATAGTTTTGAAGGACTATTGAAAACTTGTTCACAAAGTTGGTGTTTCATTATTGACGTTGATGGTCGTGGTGGTTTGATAAGCACAACTTTATACGATAGTTTTTATTTTCATCAGCTCCATGAAAACTGTAAGAACGAGCTGACCATTAATTACAAATTTTAAAATCGCGCTATATCTTTAAGGCTTCAAATATTAAATTCCTAATTTTCGAGCGTTCAACTTCTTCGTTCAAAGAATGATTACCTTAAGTAGAAATAACTTCATCAAGAAGCAATTAAATGACATTCTAAATGAAACATGATCAGATCCGGTACAGAAACGCCAAGAGATAGATTTTCTGCACCAACACGCTTAGAGTGCCTGTAAATGCTTCCGACTCAAGAAGCGATTCTTAGGGCGGTTGCATTTCGTAGCATAAAACTTGTATAATATTAAAAATGATTGGTTTAATTTATAATCTCTAATAAACCGCCACCCGTCCATGCATTCCATCTCCACCGGTGAAAGTGACATCTTCTGGAGAAGGTTGTAAATCTTGTAGCTGAATTAAAATTAATGGCAAAAACGAGTTACTCTTAAAGCAATCTGCAATTGACATTTAATGGAGATTGAATTTTCCATACTCTTTCTGCAAAACTCGTATACGTCATTAAAAGTGCATTAGGAAAGCGGAACGAGTTCACGTGTTCATGACACGCCGCTGCTCATAACGCCCAAGAATCCGATGCGGCAAGCCAGCATTCCCTGTTGCCAACGCCACCATCTCCTACAATAATAATTTTGAGCGGCACCACTAGGGGCAATTCAAAACAGCCTGACCTGTGCCATCAGATGTCTAAATGCGAATTCATCCAGACGAAACCGATTTAAAATGTTCTTTCTCGGTTAATTTCCCTCCACGCAGAGGTGTTATCATTATTTTCATGCTATTCGCTTTACAAAGCACACCAATTGTAGAGATGCATTTTTAGATGATTGTGTTGACGTTACGCTTCGCTAGAACGAATACTGCTTTTTGTTTTAAATGCAAACAACATGTAATAATGAATGATGAATTTTCTACGAAGAACCTAGCTAATAACCGCAAAGAAAACGATCAGAATTAATCTTGGGAAACAGCAAAGATGCTTGAACATTGAGAAAATGTAAGAATTAAAATACACGGCTCGTAGATTATTCGATTCGAACAACAGTACGTGAATCCACGTCTACAATTAAGTGGTCCACTGCAGATTAAAGACATTTTTTTTTAATAATCTTTATTTTACGCATTCAGAAATAATGCTCTATTGTCAGCTTTATTCATAAATAATTAATATGTTGACGTACTGCTCATATTTGTCTAACTGCGAGCACTGTGGCGTCAGATTCGATAGGCGTCCTGGTCCCAGCTGAACATCTCTGGCTTCTTACAGACCCGGGTTCGATCCTGGTGAAGGGAAGTGTATATGTACGGGTTTTTCTACGGTTGTTTCCCGCTCGTTGCACTACGGTTTCCTCTGGGTACTCCGGTTTCCTCCCTCATGCGGCAAAAAACAACTGTCATAATGGTGGTGCCTCTTCCACTTAACATCTGCTGCTTGGGTATATGGGTGGGTGGATATCCCGTACATCTAGACACACGCTGATGTAAACCATTGTAGCGCGACGCCATAGCGTCAGTGTCTTATATCTTGAAGCATAGTTGGGCACATTTCAGGTACTTCGGGAAAAATAATATTGCGGTACAAAAGATTAAATTGTGTTGTAATCGAGAGCAATGACCCACCTGACAAAAATTAGCTCGTGTAGGAATGCCTGCTAAGCTGCTTCAATGCAAAATCTGACCCTCAATAACGTTGTAAATGTGTTAGCTAGCTAACTAGCTAGCTAATTCGCTCATCCCCATGTTAAATCCCATAGGGTGATTAATCATCGATACCGAGATAACGGGAAGGCGTACAATACGAACTGCGTACTTTTTATGGTTTGAAGCATGGGGACAAATCTGAGAGGGCGCGTAAGTACGAAAATATTGTTATAACCATTGTTGGTATTGTCGGCATCGTCTCTCATTGGACGGCATATTTCGGACAATGAGAACGTATGTACTGACGTGCATGCCTATATAGACACACACTAGTGTATCACGATAAATATAAACAACGTTGCAAAGAAATAGTATTCATGTCCAATTCACGAAAAATAAACCAACTGTAAAAACAAAGAAAAATAAACAAAGCCAAAAACTGGTAAAGAGGTTGAAAGTGGTTCGGCCCTTCAAAGGATGATATCAACACACCAAAACTAACTAAATAAAACGAATCACAACAAAATTAAAACCAAACCAAAAACCTATAAACAGGTGACTAAGTTAAAAATGGTTCGGCCTATAGGCAAAAGGTATAGCAAAGTGTTGAAAACCACGGTAGTGGAGTTGAGTTTAATACACAATTAAAAAAAAAGGAGTG
>JAHWFP010004199.1:6162-25229 GCA_023313725.1 Lithobius niger
GTAAGTTTATACCAACGGCATATTGCATGAGCAATATGCAAACAAGATCTTTACATTTTAGCATGTTTTAAGTGTTTTCTAGCTATGTACTAGGACATATAATCAAGCTAGATTCAAACAGATTTCAAAAGGAAAAAAATGTGAGAGTAATAAAAGCTTCATGGTACCTTTCTCAAAGAAATTACCATCATCAAGAATTCGATTAAGCAATGCCCAGATAAATCTTCGGTCTGATTTTTTTTTAATGTAGTGTGTATATATATATATATATATATAAATGTGGAATGTGCATTTAGTGATTTTTTTTTTTTCGTAAATTGTTACGTTTTGTTTATTTTTGTTTCTGATGCCTACTATGGATTTTTTTTTATGTTCAAAATAGTACTTGTCAACAAATAATGTGTTCAATCTTACCTCCATATTATTCGTTATCATGTGCATTTCTATTGTACCTGACTCGTACGGCACACACGAATTCACCATGAACTTCGAGCCATCGTAATAAACTATTTACTTACTATTATGGATAATCTGTGCGGCCAACTTTAGACGTCAAACTACTGAATAGAATACCAACATATACTAAATTCAAGAGCTATTATGAGGTGGAACGTTGCGAAACCTGAGAATAAGAGTCGTGTTCAGGCAATGGCTAAAGTGCACGAACGCATATTTCTATACTTTTATGGGTACTTTCCTAGTCGAACCACCGCGGCAGGATTTCTGATAAACGATTTCCAATAAAACGATTTCCGATAAGATGATGTCCGGTGTTAAGTTCTACACTGCGTTGCTCTGACACATCACCGGTATCGTTGACGTATCGTTTCCTGGAAACCATTGATCACAAAGACGTGTATGTAGGTTACAAAATAACTCGGTTGTATCATTTATGATAGGATGTATTTTATTACAGAATATACACAGAATACAAAATAAATATTGGTTATATTCTTTATGCTAAGACGTCTTTTAATAACTGGTCAAACATGACGGTTAAATAATAACGAACACAGAAACAGAATTTTAAATATACTTTATTGCAGCACGTTAGAGCACTGTATTGGAGGTCTTCATCAATTAGCCTATTAATATAAAACAATTTCCCATTGTAACCACATTGTAAAAGCTACTACGCAAGGAATGGCGTTTATAAGACTTGTTTCACTTCTGGTTACGCTAAATATTTCATTTGTATTTATAGTTTTTGTGAGGTGAATTCTTGGATATGCAAGCCCAGTCTGGTCACCGCATTTTGTTAAGGATGTTGAACACGTTGAGTCGGTTCAACGGTGTTTCACCAAGTTCTTGCCTGTTGTAAACAAGAAGAGTTATTCCGAACGTTTAAAAATATTGAATTTTGACTCTATAGAATTAAGGTGGTTAAAAATTGACCTAAACTTAACGTTCTCAGTTCTACATAATCTCACCAGTACAGAATGTACTAGCTTCTTTTCAATTAGGGGATATACCCATGCAAGAGGTACCTCTTAAATTCGTTGTGGGAAAGGTTAGGAGGAAGTGTTGTAGATAATTGGTTTATTACCAAGTAGTTAGTATATTTGAACTCCCCCCCAAATCCCCTAGATGTGTTCACGGCTCCCTCCCTAACCATTTTAAGAACAGACTTACGAATGTTGATCTCTCAGGATACATTATGTGGTGTTGATGATTTAACGTTAACTATAAGCCTTTGGCTTATTATTTTGGAGTATGAAAATTTTTATTTAGGCTGTGCTGATACAATTAAGTGGCTACATTGAACCCTTCCTTATCCTTACGTGTGTTTCTAATCGCATAAAATTGCTTTATTCCTTCATTCATTCAATTAACCTACTAATAATTTCGGTCTCATTATCAGCTTTACTGTAAATTTGCACTTGAACTTTTTTTAAATTAATTTCTTTTAAGTCTTATTGTGCGCTTAGCGTATCTTGAGTCTGCAGGTATTTTATGAGAGGCTACGTCTTCCTGGGGAAAGCGGCTTTAACCGGCGGCCGCCATTGTTTTTATCTAGGATATCAACAAGGTACTCTGCTATCGAAAACATACAATCGATTATCTGTGTTCGTTCTGGAGCGAACTCAAGATAGGCCGCGGACACTATAAGTCAGCGAAAGCAATTTAATGCTCGTGTGGCTGAAACGGCTCAATTTAGAACATTACCAGACTTTTTAGAGCAGAAGAAATATCTGGTAAAGGGAGCCAACCCCGTGGATTCGATCCGGGAAACCTCCGATCATCGTAGGAGCCGAAAGATTGTCCAGAATTGGCCAGAATAGTTCCCATAGCCACTGAAGGAGCATGGTAGTCTCTCACGCTACCCTGGCCAGCAGTCCTGGCGGTGACATTGCGACGGTCCCCTTTCCAGGGGTTCGACCAGATCCGCAAACCTCCAGCAACCAGGTTGAGCTCTCTCAAGGATCAGCCACGATGGCATAATGCCACTGCGTTAATAACTGAAAGTATTTATGCTAGGTACAAGTGGCAGAAATGCAGAAAACAGTGATATGACTAGTGTGACTCATTTTCTGAAGTGGTGTACGAGCGTAAAACAGATTATGAAGTTAACTAATTATTTACGGATGTAAACCTATTTACGTTACTTTTCGGACATAAATGTTAGACTGACTGAGTGGGGAATCGAACCCACGACCTTTGAAACCAAAGGCCGCGGTCCTACCGCTGAGCCATATTGAGTTCATGGGTTCGTGGGTTCGATTCCCCGCTCAAGCAGTCTGCCATTTAAGTCCAAAAGGCAATGTAAATAGGTTTGCATCTGTATTTATTTAACTATTGTTGAGCCTTCGGCCATCGGTCCTGTTCAAATCTTATTTCACGTTGGATTTGTGTGTTCCATTCGTTTCACTTGGTGTGTGTCACGGGTAAATAAGTGTCCCTCCAGCGGCGATTGGAAAGTTTATGTTTCTGTGTACATATGCAGGTGTTAAATGTTGCCTATGGACGTTTCAAAAAATGTGCCGTGTCAGTACGGCTCAGTGGTACGACCTCGCATTTAGTTTCAAAGGACGTGGGTACAATTTCCCGCTCCTGTAGTCTGTCATTTAAGTCCAAAAGGCAACGTAAATAGGTTTGCATCTGTAATTAATTAACTCTTGTTGAACCGTCGGTTGTCCGTCCTGTTAAATTGCTAAGTGGTAGGGAGTTGAGTTTGGGCTATGGAATTATTCCTTCCAAATGCATGCAGAGTTTACTTTTTTTAGTTTAAAAATTAAATTAACATTGTTACACTGTTATATTCAGCCGAATTTGTATGCGTGACGTTCATGTAATAACTGTTCACCACCATGTAACGAATGATTCGGCCCTTCAAAGGAGTGATATCAACACACCAAAACATTCGCCAGGCTAATCGCACCGACTAGTAGTCCGAAGGTTAATGAAAAATAGAACATTGCTACTTTCGGTAGCAATGTTCAAGTTTTCATTTAACGTCCAAAGTATTATTCGGTGCGATCAGCTTGACGAATGTTTTGGCGTGTTAATATCACTCCTTTGATGGGCCAAAGAATTCGGAACTTGGCGGTCTCTTTTAACTGTTCTGGTTTTTGATATGATATCACTTGTTTTCTTAATATTGTGTATAAGGCTCAATTCAAAAAGCCTGAAGATGTGTAATAAAGTGCCACGTCTACAATAGCTTGAGTAGCCATTTTTCCAATATCTTACATTATAAACCAAAGTCTCATAGCAGAAATGAAGCAACCGCAACGACCCCCGGAAGGGGAACAATGAAAACGTGCGAGTGTGTCAATTCTTTGGCTTGAAGGTGAAACTGGGACGTTCTTGCCCTGAAAAGAAGTTGAAATTGGCACATTGTTGCCTCGACTAACAATTTGCTTTAACAATTATCCTTCTAACTAAACACTGTGGTAATCTCAACAGCAAGTATTACATGACGTCATGCACACTTCTTTTTCACTCGGTACGCATCGCTTAAGCCACAGCGGAAGACTGGGAGTGGAGGGAGGAGGGGGTAAAGTGATCTGTTACCATTACGCATACGATTACGCATTAACTGAACCTAGAAGAGAACAAACAAACAAGCACGGGGGCCGGGTACGTGTTCAACTACGTATAGCAAAGAGGAGAAAGGGAAGGAAACCAAGAAGAGAGGGAGAGGACGGGATAAAAGGAGGTGGAGAGAGAGAAGGGAGAGGATTGCCGGAAAGGGGGAGTGTTACACAAACAAAAATCAACTGTTGCAGTGAACGATCAGGCAGCACCGAGCAAATACTGGGAAACAACCACGGATCAAACAAATCCCCGGGCGAAGCCGGCTACGATGCTAGTTTTCCATTATAAGGCAAAATCTCATAGCAAAAACAACCCCCAAAGCAACAACAGCAACCTCAACAGCAACCCCTACAATGAAAACGGTGGAGGGGAACGTGTCAATTATTTGGCCAGAAGATAAAACTGGTACGTTCGTTTCCTTGAAAATAAGTTGAAATTGGCACATTGTTACCTCGGCTAACAATTCGCTCTGCGCGGTCATTTCATCGACAAGTCTTACATGACGTCATGCAGGAAGGACAGTTATTTTTCACAAGCTACGGATCGTTCAAGCTAAAGCAATAAACCTGGAATGGGAGGAGGGGGGGGGTACTGGGGAAGATTGAACAAAGAATGGCCGTGTGTGGGGCGGTGCGCAGTGCGTCTGTTCGCCATCCTCTTCGGAAAATAAAGTAATTACGCATTACGCAAGGTGCGTCTTTTTTGGGACGATGGAAGGAAAGGAGGAGGGGAGAGGGGAGGTAGAGGATGGGAGGCAAAGGGGAGCATTACAACAATAAGCAAAATTGCCTGTCGCATTCATCGTTTAGGCCACACCTACCGAAAACCGGGAAACAACCATGGGCAAAACAAAATCCGGGCGAAGCCGGGTACAACTGCTAGTCGATAAAGTAGCTGGACATATTGTGTGCGCGGTGTATCTTGAGTCCTGCAAGTATTTTGTGAGCGGCTACGTCTTCCTCGATGATGTAGCTTTAACCGATGGCCGCCATTGTTTTTGTAACCATCTTGGATATCAACGAGGCACTCTGCTACTGAAAACGTACAATCGATTATCTGCGTTCGTTCTGCGGAGAACTCAAGATAGGCCGCGGACACTATAAGTCAGCTTAAAAACTGCCAGTAGGGAGTCCTGGTGCAAGGAGAGAATTGTGTATGAGATTTTTGCTCAGCTATTTATTTTGGTTTATCCTGGTGGGAGTAATTGAAAATTCCCAATTTTTGTAAAATCGGAAAATATTCTTTTGGTGAGTAGATTTTCCGGCATAATATTGTTGTGTACAGGAGGATTTTGCAGGAAAATGCAAAGAGTTTCAAGACTAAGTCTTGCTTTAGATTGTTTTTTCGTAAAATAAAATTTTGTGTTTTCAAGGTCTTCGGTGTGCCCTGTCTTCATCTTGTGTAAGACGAGGAAGTTGTTTTGATCTTTTTTTTTTTGACCTTAGATTTGTGGGACGAACAAAATAATCTTGTTCCACAAATCTAACGTAAAAAATTACAATCAACTCGTCTATTGCAAAATGCACGTGCTAAATCTCCTAGGTGTATGTATAGTCCACCACATACAATCTGTTTCGTTTGAGTATTAATGTGGAATTCTTTCTTTTTGGAGGATTTTGTTTTGGGGCTGATGCTTTGTCAGGTAATGCTCCTCAATAAATCTAATCAAATCAAATCTCCTTGCATCGATCCGGAACTTAGTGCAAACGACAGACTACATGTGTGCAGCAGGAAAGCGGCAGGAAAACTGGCTGGAGTATATTGTCAACGGAATACTTCTTCAGAACCAACGGGGAAAAAAAACTCTTCCTTAGCGTCAAGGGGTGATTCTAAAATTCCAGCCAATGAACCCCGCCCCCCATCCACCGCAGAGCGGAGGGAGCATGACGCATCCGATCGTCATCCGAAATTGTCATTAGGCCTACTTCATATCAATGTCCAAAATACCAAAATTTTACAATCAAGGCCTCAGCCATCCCCTGTCATTTTCGGGACGAGATGAGCCCTCTGGTGTCTCGTGCTCATGTCGATTGTAGCATGTCAAAGATACTGGATTTTCAGCTTGGGTTTCTCCAGCTAAATTATCCCTCTCGTCGCGTACTATGGGGGCAGAAAATCCCAGGACGGATTACTGCTGCCAGTAAAAAAGCTCAGTGAAACTTCTGTTGCTCCGTATCCTTTTTTTCTGAAAATTGTCGTGCACTCACAAACTCTATTAAGCACTGTTCTGCCGGCGGTGCTTATTATCAGTTCGGCTGCAGAATACTTAGGTGCCGTTGTCCCAAGGTCCAGCCGCGTGGCACAAGGTCAAACAGCAATCCCATATTAAATTGGTCCTTTTTAAAATAAACATTAATTTTGTTATCTTTTTGCTGTTAATTTAAGCGAAGGACTTTTAACTTACGACCATTTTTGTTTGAGAAATTCAAGCCGCCGTTTATGAATTACTAAACATAAACAAATCATAATACTACGGAAATAACTATGCATTTGAAATCTTTTGACCTTCACTAGATAAGTCGAAAGCAAAAGTGAAGAAGATAACTAATAGTACGTATGAAACGCTGACTTATGAATTTGAAGACGTTGCCAAGAGTGTTTTGAAAAAAAAATCTTTTCGAAGGAATTGTAATAATAGCTCCGGTGTGAACAAGCTGCCGTTTAGCCTATCACTTTGAGGTGATACGAATACGGATGCAAACCTGTTTACATTGCTTTTTTGTATACTTAAATGTCAGATTACCTGAACGGGGAATTGAACCCATGACCTTTGGTTGCAATACTGACACGGACATAGACAGCATTTAACACTCACGTAAATGTACTACATATATTACAAACAAAAACGTCAAGAGTGCCGTAAAAAAAAAGGATTATATGATTGAAGTTACACTTGTTAAAAGGTACACGGATAAAAATTGATGATTTTTAATTGAAATAATCAAATAGTTGAGAAAATTGCATCTGTTTAAGTGCTATTGTGCTTTACCAATCATATATTTATAACGTAAAGCACAACAGCTCTTAAACAGATGCAATTTTCTCAACTGTACATTTCATTATTTCAATTAAAAATCATCCAAATTTTATCCGTGTACATTTTAACAAGTAAAGTGCAACTTCAATCATATAACCCCTTGTTTTACGGCACACTTGACGTTTTTGTTTGTAATCCGTGTACCTTTTTTACGTCTATGGCGTCGCGCAATAAAGGGTTATGCATGTAGTCGATTATTGCTGGCCACTTTGAACAATTCAACTCAGCTCTGAAAGCCTACATTTACGAAATAAATACGCCATTCTATCGTTTTTATAGCTGCCAATTTCCAGGCCGAACAACGTAGCTCAGTTTGGTTTAAATCTATATTCGTTTAGCTGAAACACCGATTCTTTGGGTTTCAAACGGTTTAACGAGCGTTAACCACTTCTGGTCATCTGCCCGAAGCCCTAAGGCCCTATGTCTGCAACAGCCAGATTCCCAGGCGGTCACCCACCCAAGTATTAATCCAGCCCAATGCTGCTTAACTTCAACAAGGCCGCAGACAGATTCTTTGGTTTTATCCTTCAACAATACACTTTTTAGCAAAGACATAACACGTGCACGAAGAATGGATCTGGAATTTGCTGAGTGATCTTCCCTAGTTACAATGGTTAAAACAATGTGAAACAATCGCAATGATCGTTCAGGGACCGTAACTCCGGAATGGCTCGACCGATCGAAAAAGTGGTCTCTCTGAGGATAAAGCCCAGGGAAATTTCTGGCTTAGATCATTTTCAGATTTTAGGTAGGTGCAGTAGTTTTTTCTGAAACCGTGTCACACCAGAACGACAACAACAACCGGAAGAAAGAGTGCCCAATTTTCAAATTTACGTGTGGCTCCCTACTTTTACTCTTGCACGGAATAGCGTAAAAGTTGGTACAAATCTACCTTCCATATCTATCGACTATCTGGACAAGTTTGGTCGAAATGTAGTGAATAGGAACGGATAAATTAAAAGTTTTAGTTTTGCTGGAAAGAGGACTTCAATTACCTAATCAGGCTGTCTGACATTTAAGTACAGAAAGCAACGTAAATAGATTTGCATCCGTATTTATTTAACCTTTCTTGAGCCTTTTTGGCATTAGGTCTCAAGCGGAAACGGAAATGGCTGTAATTATAAGCATTACGAAGAAACACAATGCACCCAATATTGTGAACAGCTCCGGCAAGTTAACATCGATTACGACAGAGTCGAGTTTTAAATTTAAAAAAAAAGCCAGCTAAGTGCATAAAAATTCAACAGGCGAAGTTTCGGGGATAAACAGCACCACGTTATCAAGGGAATAAAATTAGCAGTCAAGCAAGCATCGTTACAAATAAGAAGAAAAAATGGTAACGATGCATATTTTTTAAAGCATATTTAAAAAAAAAAAAAAAGGAACCCAGATTTACTGACAAATCATGGGGAACCACACCTCGTCCCATTAGTGTCGGAGCAAAGTGAAACCAAGTTTCAAATTTCTTCATTATATGCAAGACTCAGCACCAGAGTAGTATATGCCTAAAACCCATAATTGGAATAACTGAGCCCCCTCACCCGAAAATTACGTGCATTCTTTTTGTAGGCTATCCAAACTGATCATTTAACCTCACCCCCCCCCCCCCCCCCCCCAACTTAATGAAAATTGAACAATGCGCTGTCGTGGTGCATTGTGCACTCACAGTGCATTCACTCAACTCTGTACTAAGCGAATGCACTGTATTATTGCTCGAGCGAAGCGACGTCTTAATACCCAACTGAATTTCAATTTTGTGTGGTTTGTTTTTTTGCTGTGTGTTTTTTTTTTTTGTTTGGGACAAAATAATGGTCTCAATTTTGTTGTGGTTTGTTCCAAATTGCTGACAATGGCGTTTGAATGAGTGAAAGAAACGAGTTCAAAAATGAAATTCCTACCCCTAATATTTTAGGGGGGTGGGGGAAGCTGACATTCGACGTAGAGCACTGGGCAGAAGTAAATTATAAAAGTAGAGCTGCAAAGCACTGGGCAGAACTGAATGGAAAATTAACTAATTAACTGAACTAAAATCAGCACCGCTGTTATTAAAAAAAAAAGCATTAAAGTATCCTCACACCTACAACTGTGACGGTGCACAAATAAAAATGGATTAGAGTTCACTCGAACGCAAGGAACTATAATTTGAACTCCAATTCCAGGGAAGAAGGACTGTTTTTACTCGTGGTTATGTAAGGAAGTGAACGCAGTTTGTGTTTGAAAGGTTTAATGTTTGTATGTGATTTTAGCAAATCAGCCTTAAATGCGTAGTTTTATTGCAGTAATGAGAAGTTAACATTAGAGCTACGCATTTATACCTTCTCCCCTCCCCGACACCAGCAAATTACTGTAATTAAAGCGCCATTGTACTACCTTTAGAATGAATACAATGCTTTATTTATCGAATTACCATTAGTCCCACTATACTTTCCACTGACAATTTCATGATCGTAAACTAGGCATTGATTTAGAGCCGCGCGCCCCGGCGGTGGCGGCCACACAAATTAATGGAAATTGTACATTTCAGTATCTTTACGTTTCAGCCGTTGTTAAAAGCTTCCCAAGGAGCAAAAATGCAAAGGAAGTTGTAGTATTAAACCCTAACCAGACTGGCTGCTCGCGGCTGCACGCCGACGTAGTATGGTGTAAAAAAGACTTCAATATTCGTCCTTAACGCAACACCAACTACACGATTGCTGCAATGTTGACCTTGTAGGCACGTAGTTACGCATAGCTTCGCACGAAATTTTCTTCTGTCTGGAGAGGCCTTTATGCTCTTACACGTCAATTTAAAGTTTTGGATTTATGTTAGGACATCAATAAAATTTTGTAAGGAGTTCGGGTTTTTTTGTTACGTTTTAATGACTGAATATATTGAACATAAAAAGCTCAAACTAATTCAATATTAATGAACAATGCAACAGCTAAAAAAAATCGGCCCATAAAACGTCACCTAAAAGAACGCGGTCGCATCTTTGCTTAAAGGGCAAGTACGATAATTTGCACTTTTTGAGATAATGGGACTCTTTTAATTCTCATCAACGCAAAAATAACAATTAAGCGCCTATCCATACAGAATTTATTCAATACTAGCAGTTGTGCCCGGCTTCGCCCAGGGTTTTGTTTTGCCCATGGTTGTTTCCCGGTTTTCGGCAGGTATGGCCTAAACGTTGAATGCGACAGTCTCTTCTGCATCTTGGAATACTGATGACTTGCTCCCATCCTGTGCCTCCCCTCCTCCTAAAAAGCAGACGCATTGTCCCCCCCCCCCCCCCCATCCCTCAAATCTCCAGCCTCTCAATCTGTTTATTTTCTAAAGGGCAGGGCTAAAGAACAAACGCATTGCCCCACAAACGGGCATTCTGCATTAAGCTCCCCACCCCCCCATTCCCAGTTTATCGCTTTAGATTGAGCGATCCGTACCGTGTGAAAAATAACTGTCCTTCGTGAATGTTGTCAAGTAAGACTTGCCGCTGAAACGACCGCGCAGAGCAAATTGTTAGTGGAGGCAACAATGTGCCAATTTCAACTTTTCAAGGCATCAACGTACCCGTTTCAAGATCTGGCCAAAGAATTGACATGCTCGCCCGTTTTCATTGTACGGCTGGCCGTTGCAGACGTTTTCCTTTGGGAGTTAGCGTGTTTTTACTAATTTTTTTTGCCTCATAATGTAGATACTGAAATAATTTCAGATTTACCATTTCTAGTACCATTTAGTACCATTTCTTGCCACCCCAGATGTCATTGTCAGCAAAATTTGTATGTTTCCATTTTTAGTTTTTTCTTTCCCCTAAACTAAACATTAGGTCAAAAAAAGCAAAAATGTACCATCGGAAAAATGCACGAGTTATTTAAACTGCATTTAGGTTGGCACAGTTTGCTAACAGCACCATCTAGTAGCAAGAAATTGTACTAAAATTAGTAAATCTCATATTCGTTCGTTTATGCTACAAACTGGTTTATGCAATTTTAATTATTTTTTTTTTGTATTTTACGTGCGAGTGTATGAAAATTAATGAATATGAGTACATCAAGTCTAAATGACTTTATTTGTCCTTTATTGGCTGAAGAACATTGTTAGGCACATTTACATAAACTGAGGGTACACGGAGGTTTCTTACGTCGCTTTATCTTACGTAGCTTTACCTTACTCGAATTGAACTCACATCGCTTTAGGAGAGAGTTGGTTACACGGAGGTTGTAGTTGGAACGAGTTAAAACGACAGCGGGGGTTCCTGCGTCGCGTTCATCTAATCCCCCCATCAAGCAAACCCCTCTTTATTCCCAAATCCCCACTGAGCTAGCTGGCTTTCGATTTCGTTTTAACGAAGTGACAGGTGGCCGTCCTAGTTTCGTGACGTTTACGCGCGCTCTTTTCAACCAATCACAAGGAAGCAGTCCTTAGAACGACGTAGAAAATGGGTTTTAGGTGGGTACACGTAGGTTGTTAAAGCGCTTCAACTCCTTTCGTCGACGTATCGAGGTGGTTTGAGATAAAGAGACTTGAAAGTGGGTTTAGATGGTTACACGGACGTTCTAAAAGCGCTTTAAGCACTACATCGACGTAAGCTACGTCGACGTAAGATAAAGCGACGTAAGAAACCTCCGTGTACCCTCGGTCATAGTTAAAAACGTATGATGCGCGTGCGTGCGTGCGTATTTATAAATCTACTCCTCTGGAACCAAGGCACCTACAAAGGTAGGAGTAGGACCAAATGAAAGATACTAGAATTGCGCTTCGGTTAAGGCCTATACTGTTATCTCTGTAACTTGATATTATGACCCTCAAATACGCGAAAAACCTGAAAAAATGACGTCAAAGTTTTTTTTTAACCCTAATGATGTTTGCTCATGACGTCATAGTTTGTTCAAGGAAAACTTTATTATGCCTGAACAATCTTTACCTGATAAAACTATGACGTCATGAGCAGTTGGTAAGTTTTACGTGTATTTGAGGGACATAAAATCAAGTTACAGCAACGAAAATAGGCGTAACAGAAGCTTAACTTAATTATCTTTCATTTTCTGCTGCTCACGTCTTTGTAGGTGCCTTGATTCAAGAGGAGAAGAGGTATACATACACGCAAGTGTACATCGTACGTGTTTAATGATATATATTATGATTTCTTAAGCATTTTCACTAATTCCATTAAAATCTGATTTAGTCGAAATAATCAGTACATGATTTAGTGATTCTCCTGGAATCAAAGAAATTGCATGAAGCATGAATCGACGCCATTGCAGTGAGCGAAGCAAGCGATATGGCTACTTCAACTATGCCAGTCTTACGAGTAGGCACTGCTTTATTTTTATTTTTTTGTGTTTCAGTGCATTGACATTTTTCTTCTTGAAGATAATGTCTTGCGTTCTGGTTTCTTTCTTTTCGCTTTCTTGTATTAATATAGAGCAGCGTCATGTGACGTCATATTGGCTACAAGAGAGATAGCTGCAAGGAGCACTAGATTAAAATGGAGGGTTAAACAACGGCACTTCTAGTCAAGACAGTGCTTTGAGAGCGGATTTCATAGGCTTCAAAAAACGTTGTTTTCTCCAATCCCTTATGCTACGAGGTTGTAATCGGAAAAGAAAAGATTCCACTTGCTTAAAAATGTCAGCAATTGCCAACAAATCGACAAAAATCGCGCATTATAGGCCTAAGAAATCCACTCTTAACAGCATTGTCTTCAGTAAGACGCCCTTCTTTTCCCCCTCCAGTGACCCTTGCAGCTATCCCTTTTAATAATACAACGTTGTGTCACTGCCCTATAGTCCACATTCATTATAAACAAACTATACTTTTTGAGAGCTTTACAACGCTCTTTACCGCGTGTCGATAGCACAAACCGTTCTCGATAAATCCTCGAAAAAGTCTAAATAAATTGGAATTTTTTCCACTCTTTTTGAAATAATTTTTTTACAAAATTAAACGGGTTTTGACAATCAAGTACACCATTCTAAGCGTCTTTTTGAGAGCTATAAAGCGCTCTGTACGCCGTGTTGATAGTACAAACTGTTCCTTAGAAAAATTCGAAAAAGTCTACACAAATTGGACATTTTTCCACACTCTTTTTGCAATAGCTTTTTCAAAATTAAATGGATATTTCACAATCAAGTACACCATTCGAAGCGTCTTTTTTGAGAGCTTTACAAGGCTCTTTACCGCGTGACGATTGAACACTCCGTTCTCGAGAAATCTTCGAAAAAGTCTAAAAACCTTTACCAAGCATGTTTTCGTTTTATTTAAAAGAATATGAGATTTTTTCAAGGATGTGATTATCACATAAAAAAAAACACTGGGAACAGCGCCATTTAATAACCACCTGCCAAATTTCAACACTTCTTCTTTCCAAATTATTCAGCAGAATACCGATTGCTTGAGAGATAAATTTATTTTATTCTGTTAATGTAAACCAAAGTGATCAATTCAGACTAACGATGTTTCTACGGCTCTCGGTAATTAATGCCTGTAGTTGCAGACTGGTCTGCAGACTTAACATTTACTATAATGTCCGCGGCCTATCTTGAGTTCTCCCCAGAACGAACACAGATAATCGATTGTACGTTTTTGGTAGCAGAGTGCCTTGTTGATATCCAAGATGGTTACAAAAACAATGGCTGCCGTCGATTAAAGCCAGGAAGACGTAGCCGCTCATAAAATATCTGCAGGACTCAAGATACGCCGCGCACACAATAGCCTATTGTTCGCGTCGCACACTCCATTGGCGTCGATCCATGCTTCATGTCATTTCTTGGATTCCAAGAGCATCACAAAATCGATGTACTGATTATTTCGACGCAAACTAAATACAATTATTGCTGAAAGTTCGTCCATCGTATTCCTATATCATGCCTGCATTTCATGACTGCTCACGCGACGTCATAGTTTTATGAGGAAAGTCTCTTCAGGCATGATAAACTTTGCATGAACAAACCATGACGTCATGAACAAACGTCATGAGGGTCCAAAATACTTTGACGTTATTTTTGCAGGTTTTTTTCTCATATTTGAGGGTCGAGAAATAATGTTACAGCGACAAAAATAGGCCAAACTGTTGCACAATTTAATTATCTATCATTTAGTCCTACGCCCATCTTTGTAGGTGCCTTGGTTCAAGAGGAGTAGAGGTACACGGACACATGCACATCATCGTTTTTAATGTTATTAGATTCGAAACAAAAACCATATACAATGTTACAATTGTTTCGGAAGTTTTTTAAAACTCGGGTGTAAGCAGTAAAAGACATACATTTTTTTTTCTCAAAGCTTTTATATGGTAGAAACAGCTTGTACCCAACATATTTACAGTGGAATTATGTACAAACACCTCATACATGCCTAACACGCAAGTAACGCTCCAGCATTGTGCACACAAGCGTCGATTGTGACGTCATCAAAAACTGTGAATGACTGTAGTAAGTATAGTGTCCGCGGCCTATCTTGAGTTGTCCACAGAACGAACACAGATAATCGATTGTACGTTTTCAGTAGCAGAGTGCCTTGTTGATATCCAAGATGGTTACAAAAACAATGGCGGCCATCGATTAAAGCCACCCCCTCCAGGAAGACGTAGTCGCTCACAAAATACTTGCAAGACTCAAGATACGATAAGTCGTACGAACCGAGTGGTTTTTGGCCCTAGTTACACTCACCGTGTAGTCTGTAATACAAATAGGGTATTGGTTGTTAGCCATGTTTACTAGGTGCAACAATTTTACAGGGTAAACATCATGGACTAATCTAAATGGATACAACAGCAAAAATTGTACAGCTAGGATGCAGAATAGCGAGAGCTTGAAGCAACGGAATTTAGCATGGGAGCCAAATTACTTATAGCTGGCTAAAGAGACGCTAAATGCATCACATTGAAAGCTATTTTTTAAAAGCTGCCCAGACGCCACACATTTAAAAATAATTTTTTTTTCGCCACTACTTACGGCTATACAGTAGCGTGTTTCAATCTATCTACCTGCAACACTCCGAATTTCACAATTTACGAGCTGAAGCTCGTGCTATGTACGCGTGGTGTTTGATGCACCCTTTGTTGCAGAAGGTGGGTATCTCGTCTAAAGTGTTTTTGCACACTGGCTAACAAAACACTGATTTTCGTTCGCTTCACTCACTCAATCAGCGCCTCCCCTGGCCCGGACAGCATGCACTTAGCCTGCCGGTTTTGTTGTTTTTTTCTAGGATAGGCAGAAAGTAAATGTCGTTTTCAATAGTTAATGGAGTTTCACTAATCCTTTTATTTTAATCGTCAACAACGACAGAACCTTTAGAAAAAGTTAATGCCCCATTCAGCGTGATGTGGCTTGGGCCAGCGTCACTCAACGAGGCCCTGACCCGCGTCCAGACTCCATGGGTTCGTGTTTATGCTATTTTTTCCCCTTCTGACCAAAGGGTTTAACAAGCGTTAACCACTCCTGGTCATCTGCCCGAAGCCCTGAGGCCCTATGTCTGCAACAGCCAGATTCCCAGGCGGTCACACACCCAAGTATCAATCCAGCCCAATGCTGCTTAACTTCTGGGATCTGACGAGAACCGGCGTTTCCAACACTGCAAGACCGCAGACTTCATTCTGTTTACAATAATCATCTTATTCTCTCGCTGTTAGAAGAGACTGTAGTAAGTAGTCACCAGCCATTCCGTATTGTTTGTGCAGATAATTATACAGACGCCTTAGGGCCTTAGGGCTTCGGGCAGATGACCAGGAGTGGTTAACGCTCGTTAAACCCTTTAAACCCTTTTTTTATACAGACGAATGCGGTGTAGCAAATGCATCTCGGTGTTAACTGTTGCGTAGTTCATTTAGCGTTGATGTAGTGGATGTATTATATTAGGGTGGGCGCATGGCTACGGGCCACAGCCCCAATAAAAATTACTTTAATACTTATTCAGACGAAGCTGCAAGCTCGGCAGAATGAAAGCAACTTTACCAACCTGATTACTTTTAGTGACGAGCGGTGCAAAGCAGAGCTAAGGAGCTTATTATCCTGTTATTTGAGGGTCATAGAATAAAGTTACAGCGACAAAAATAGGCCAAACTGTTGCACAATTTAATTGTCTATCATTTAGTCCTACTCCCATATTTGTAGGTGCCTTGGTTCAAGAGGAGTAGAGGTACACGCACACATGCACATCATCGTTTTTAATGTTATTAGATTCAAAACGAAAACCATATACAATGTTACAATTGTTTCGGAAGCTTTTTTAAACTCGGGTGTAAGAAGTAAAAGACATTTTTTTTTCCTCGAAGCTTTTATATGGTAGAAACAGCTTGTACCCAACATATTTACAGTGGAATTATGTACAAACGCCTCATGCATGCCTAGCACGCAAGCAACGCTCCAGCATTGTGCACACAAGCGTCGATTGTGACGTCATCAAAAGTGAACGTAACAGAATTCGAATAAGTCGTACGAACCGAGTGGTTTTTGGCCGTAGTTACACTCACCGTGTAGTCTGTGATACAAATGGTGTCGTTGCTTGTTATAGTCATGTTTACTAGGTGCAACAATTTCACTGGGTAAACATCATTCTGTTCTGGACTAACCTAAATGGAAACACCAACAAAAATTGTATAGCTAGGATGCAAAATAGCGAGACCTGCTGTTTGTTTGCATTCTCCGTCTGTATACCATATTAGCTTTAGACCCCATCGTCCGATTCACCTTAAACATTATTCATGAAATAAAATTGGGAAAGGGGTAATCCGCGATCTTGACTCTGTGGTAAGGTCATCAGACGCCATTAACCACACACGCCATTTAGACGTTAGGATACACCAACTCATAAAGCCAAAGATAAAAGATCGTGTTTACGCAACGACTCTCCTTTGCAATCTCGTTGATAGAAACCAGAAATCATTTGAAATTCCAACATGGCGGCGGTTTTTGTTCTGTCGGCTCGCAACGAAAACAGTCAATAATGCGAGTTCAGAAGCGACTGGGAGTATTATTTCATTAGGAGGAATTCTTTACCTTATTGTCACGGATTACAAGACTTCACCCATTAACTCAAACGATTTCGGTTTTAGGCCAATTCAGGTAGATTGTGACTATGGAAACAACACTTTTGCCATCCCGGGCCACTGCAGTGTGACTGAGGTTGGTGCTAATGACCTAGTTGTCAACGCGATCTTGAGCCTCAACCCATGCCTTCTCCCCCCGCCCCCCTCCCAATCGCGATTAAATTCAAACTGCAATAACGCAAAGGCAAGTCGTTGCCTAAACGCGTCTTTAACAGATAGACAGAATTTGTGTTGGTTTACGCCCTTAGTTGGTTTTTTAGAACTATTTCAGCTGTGACACTCAAATCTGCTAATAGCTCTCATCGTCATGAGTGTTCCAGTACGAACTTGAAGATGAACATGAACATGAACATGAGGATACAAAATGTGGTTGCATTTCTGTTATTGTGTGCGCGGTATATCTTGAGTCCTGCAAGTATTTAGTGAGCGGTTACGTCTTCCTGGATGGGGTCGCTTTAATCGACGGCCGCCATTGTTCTTGTAACCCTCTTGGATATCAACAAGGCACTCTGCTACTGAAAACGTATAATCGATTATCTGGTTTCGTTCTGCGGAGAACTCAACATAGGACGCGGACACTATAGTACATGCCACTGCATGTGAGGGCTATGTGCTAATGCTTAGCAGAATAGTTCATATGCCTTAGTTTCCGGAATTAGAGTATGACGTCAGCCACCCTGAGCATTTTCGAGAAAAGAAGAGCCCTGTGATGCCTCTTGCTCATGTCGACAGCGGCGTAATTTGTTTTCGCTCTAATCTCTTAACTTGCGGCGATACGGTAGCGTGTTTCAAGCTACCTACCTGCAACACTCCGAGTTTTAAAATTTACTAGCTGATGCCCGTGATGTGTACGGGTGGTGTTTGATGCACCGTTTGTAACAGTGGAACGGTTCGCTCTCTCATGAGTTTGTTGCGGAAGGGGTGTATCACGTCTAGAGGGGTTTTTTTTTGCTCACACTGGCTAACAAACACTGATTTTCGTTCGCTTCGCTCACTCACTCAGCGATCACGGCAAATATTAGTGTTCCCTCACGATTCACCAGTTTTTACTGAAATACTTCCCCCCCCACCCTTTCAACCCTCCCTCTCCCCCACCACACACGCAGACCTGTTTTGGACTTCAGAATTTACAGTCATTTTTGGGGACTATGTGTTATGCTAATAATAAATAAGGTTTACTTAAATTTGTCGATTTTGTCAATCTTGAAACTTCCATCTTAGGGCGTTTTTAATGTAGACACGTAGACCTGTCCTGGAGTTCAGAATTTACGGTAATTTTTGGTGACTATATTTTGGTAATAATAAATAAATTTTGCTTAAATATGTAGATTTTTGTCCATCTTGAAGCTTCCATCTTAGGCCTTTTTAAGGTCTCTCTCGTAATTCTCAGGCTTCCCCTCCCCCCTATTCCTTCTTTGACCTACTTTTAGCTCCTCCCTCCACCCCCTTCCTTTTCCCAACACTGGCATGGAAATGAACCTAGGAATTACCTAGCAAAATTATTCCTCTCGTGTTCGGGCACTATGACTTCGGCTTGGGAGCATGTGAATCCACCAAGTACTGTTCATGGATCAGACATGAAATAAACTTTTCGCCACTGGGAATTCATTCGGACACCTTGGGTACTGATGCTTGAATCGGTGTACTTCTCTTTTTAGCGCCACTATGTTAATCACTCCTTCATCCAGCGACACACATTTAGAAACTCTTGGATTTGGATAATACCGATCAGAATATGGAGTGAGATTTACCAACTGTTGCTATGGAAATGCCGTCTGTGGAAAAGCTCTCCACGTGCCCCCAAAAAAGAAAAAAAATCTGAATATATCATTTCGTTCTTTGGTCCGTGTTTTCAAAACAAACCTAACAAGATTGCAGATTCTTATTCATGGCCGTTATCATGCCACGTACAAAACTAAACAAGCCACTATACTGCTGTCACGTGATCAGGTCCGTGAGTCCAGCAG
>JAHWFP010004199.1:29011-41776 GCA_023313725.1 Lithobius niger
ATTGGATATTTATCGGCTGACTGGCAAGTTGCAAGAATCTCAAAGTATAAAATCATCCCACTAGCAAAACAAGTACCCGCTAGCACGGAACACAGCATCACCACAGAATATTGACGAGTCAGAGTTATTACGACGAATGTGGCGGCAAAAGCGAGAAGTACAACAAAGTACATAACACTCCGCCGACACTTGAACTTGGTAAGCACCCATCCGGAAATAAATCTGGTTGACAAGTCTGAAATGGCTGAGGCTGACACAAAGTACGCAGCGTCGATGCGTGTCACCTTGACTTCATCTTCTCCAAAGTCTGGTAGTAGGATGACTAAGCCCAACATCAAAGCAGTTTGTATAGCGTTCGCTGCACAGTTGATGATGAAAGTGTAGTTGCATATCACACCCAGGTCCAGAGTCTCCACCATATTTTTGAAATTTTGAGACAGGTTGTTCCTACGCCTTTCCGGTGGCTCATAACCAGTTCTGAGGTACTGCACTTTGTCTTCGTCGGTCTCCGTGTCTCCTCGACTTCGTGGTTCGGTTATGCCAAGCTCATCCCTGTCATCTTCTGTTATAACTTGGCCTTCCACTTCTGTTTTCTTGCCCAACAACATCATTTCCCTTTCTTTGACAGCGACTGTGTGAAGTCTCCGATTGGTCATTGGTCTTGTGTGGCGACTTACCAAAAGGAGTAAAAAACTCGAAATGATGTAATGTAAAGTCACGCCACAGGTGATGAGTGTTGCCCCATTCAGCCCATAGCTCTCTATCAAGAGTTCAAGCAATGGTGGAAGACAAAATGCACCGAGGGCTCCGCCAGTTAAAACAATTCCATTGGCTAGAGGACGTCGCTTTTTAAAACATTGACCCACCAGAGCCACACTGGGAAAGAATGCCAAACTAGATCCTAAACCTGAAAAATAAATGAGATGGTTAACATACTTAAAACCATTATTGTAACTCAACACTGTCGTCATTACTTTAATAAGACTTACTTAACCAGTTTTGTGAAATAGTGCAGAGTTATTTTAACAACTAGAGAAGCTAAATAACCCAGAGATTATCTCTATCACCATGCATCCACTGTGCGAACGGAAATTAACACATTATTACGAGTGGTCCCAGGGCTTCTCTGGGCCACCCAGAATGTGACTAACAAGGGACAACGCATACGAGACATTGTATTGTTTATACACAGTGTTGCATTTGTCAATACTGTTGGATTTACAAAATAGGAGAAATATGCTAGTTACGTGGTTGCTGATTGCTTGATGGTTGGCCAGGTTCAACTGGAGATTGTCCGGGAACCTTTGTGTCCAACCGGAACCAATGATCTTTTTACTCTGCTGTGTAAAAAGATCATTGGTTCCGGTTGGACACAAAGGTTCCCAGGCAATCTCCAGTTGAACCTGGCCAACCATCAAGCAATCAGCAACCGCGTAACTAGCCTATTTTTCCTATTTTGTAAATCCAACCGTATTAACAAATGGAACACTATGTATAAACAATACAAAATCTCGTAGGCGTTATTAACTGGCTCTCAGTAAAGAGCTTCAGGCTGGTTACTAATGTAAATCCTTTAATCATTAATCCCCGACTTTATAGTTGCTGCTAGGTCGTTTTGGCCTATTTAATAATTTTGGCCTATTTAATAATTTAATTTTATTTTATAAATCGCAAATTCTCTGCATTGTGTTAACCGTTAACCATTGGCAGGCACAAATCTATCCAACAACCAGATTAAAACCTAAACTCTGTTGGCATTAACCAGTTTTTCCTAAATGGTTAATGGCACTGAATCGTGAAGTATTGGCTTAGTTTAATCTAGTGTCTTGTTGAAACATCATTTAACAAAAAAATTATGCTTCTCCTTACTTTCACTGGGGGTTTATGCTCGTATCTCAATTATCCTTCTTAAGATCATAAGTATAAAGAGACTCAAATAACCAATCAGGCAGCATTCGAAATATGGGTAGCCATCTTTTCGTCGTCAAACATTGCTGAACCAAGTTCAGAAAGTCCAGAACGCTTGTGTTCGTTTTATTTATAATATTAAAAAGTATCAGAGTGTCAGAGAAAACATAAAAAAGCCTAAATGGATTCTCATGGAAAACAGAAGAGTTTGGCATTCACTTGTGATGGTGTAAAAGACGCCTAAATTTAAAGAACCATCCTATTTGTTTGAACTTTTTACCTCTCGCTATTGTGACTCACAACTATCCTACCAGACTCAGCCATAGTTGCAGTTTCACACCTCCCCGATGTCGAACTAATATAAATACCAATTTTCCTTTTTCACTCAAAGTATTAAGTTATGGAACGATCTGCCTGCAGAAATCAAGAACGCCCCTTCCGTTATAGCATTTAAAAACCGTATTTACCAACTTTTCTTTAATTTCTAGTGTGGTCGAACCCCCTCCCCCCTCTTTGGTGCACTTTACTTTATTTTTTATTTTTTTATTTATTTGTTTATGTTTTAAAGTAGTAGCCTTACATAATTTTATTCTGCTTTTTGCAGTTTTTTTAGTTTTTTGTTTGTTTGTGGTTTTATTTTGTTCTGGGTTAGGTGTAAGATTGGGCCTTCATGCCTAAACCTCGCCCTTTGTAAACTCTGGCGATACTATTTTCTTGTTTACTCTGTAATGTATTTGTTTGTTTGCAATAAAGTTTATTATTATTATTATTATTAAGGTTAGTGTTCAGCATGGGAATGAGCAGAATTTAGCACTGTCTAGCACTTTCCAGTGTCTGTAATATCTGGCTTGAAACAAGCAAAGGAATGCACCAAGAATTTTTTTTCTAAGAAACAAACCTAACCCTAAGCCTCATTAATTATTGAGTCAAATTTGGTGTGTCTTCAGGTGTGTGGGAGAAGCTTAACAATATCATAGCCCCAACATGATGTCATTATGGAATATTGTATTAAATCTGAAATGAGGCTAAATTTGTTTAAGCAATTGTATGTGTGCTCTATCCCTCCACATCGGCCAATCCCAGTAAACTGGATTGTTACGTATCGTCACTTTCTAATAGAAAGACTGCCATTCGTATAAAAGGAAGGTGAAATGAGGGATATAGTCACAGATATTTTTAGAATACCGCCTGTCCTTGGAAGACATTACACTTTGAAAATAGTGACTGCTAGACGAAAGATATTCTCTTGTACAGACCGATTTCAGTCACTTTAGGAGCAAACTTTTCCAGCGAATTATGTTTAAAAGTAACCAAGCATTTGTCCTTAAAGGCAATTCTTTCTTCCTGTTCATTGTTTTTTGATGACGAAATGTTAAAGGTCTACATTTCGTCATCAAAAAAACAATGAACAGGAAGAAAGAATTGCCTTTAAGGACAAATGCTTGGTAGCATTTAAACATAATTCGCTGGAAAAGTTTGCTCCTAAAGTGGCTGAAATCGGTCTGTACAAGGTAATACATTTAGTCCAGCAGTCACTATTTTCAGGGCGTAATGTCTTCCAAGGACAGGCGGTATTCTAAAAATATCTGTGACTATCCCTCATTTCACCTTCCTTTTATACAAATGGCATTCTTTCTATTAACAAGTGACGATACGTAACAATCCAGTCTACTGGATAGTGCTAAACAGTGCTAAATTCTTCTCATTCCCATGCTGAACACTGACCTTGATAACGGAAAGATGGCTACCCACATTTCTAATGCTGCCTGATTAAATATCTGAGTCTTTTTATACTTATGATCTTAAGAAGGATAAGTGAGATACGAGTATAAACCCCCAGTGAATGTAAGGAAAAACATGATTTTTTTTAAATGATGTTTCAACAAGACACTGGATTAAACTAAGAGATAATGAGGTAATGCCAAATAAATTAACGCCAATGTACTTCTGTAGTTTTGTGTGCAAATGTTCACATCCATTGCCGACAATTATGTATCACGTGCATCTTCAGAATCTCTTATATTTCACTGAATAGTTTCCATATTTAAGCCTCATGACGATTTAGTAACTTCAGAAAAATTGGCTGACGTTGAGTTATCAAGAATTGATGAGTTCTCATGGAGTTTGTGCCGTTCGTTCGGCTACAGTTGTAACAACAGAATTTCAAACTGATCATCTTTATTTCGATTTGGTAACCATTATTCTTTTGATCCCCTCCCCAATTACTAATTCACAAAATTAAAATTTTGAAAAATAAAAGTGAGTGTTTTCAGTTGAAGAAGAACTCAATGCTTAATACAACCTTCTGGAGTTTCACAGTTTCGCCATGTAATGGGTAAGACAACATACCATAAGCAATTGTAAACTTTTCATTTCACTGACACATTGCCTACCTACCTACACCTATCTACTTGGCTTCTGCCCGTTTGCCATAATCCCGTTTGCCATAATCCTGGGAGCCCTGAATATCTTAGCCCAGTAGCCATAATCCCGTTTGTCGTACATGTCCGTTTGTCATAAATCCTATATCAAGTCTCATTTCAAATGGAACTCTGAAAGAATGTACTTAACATTCAAAACTAAGTATGGATTATTTACTCCTGGTGCCGAGTTTCTGCGCCATCTGTTGACAAAACTCGTCACTGTTTGTCATTAAAAAAAAATTATGGATAATTAATGAGCACACGTACTTACTTCATGTGGGCGAAAAAAAAAAAACCCGCTTCCATACCAAAGTTTAATCACAGTAATCTTTTTTTTTTGGCTGGGGGAGGGGGCAGATTGGGGTTATTTACTCCTGCCGGGCCAGAAGTAAATAACCCCAATCGCCTAGTTCTTAGGTGGCCCTACGCCCAGTAGGCCGTCACTTTATTAATGTGTTTTGTGATTTTCGAATACGGTAGTTTTTAATAATTTAAATGTGTGTGTGTGTTTTTTTTTTTGTTTTTTTTTTTAGTTAATTGTCTTGATAAAGAAAATCATGGTTTAGCATATTAAACACTGCAAAGGGGAGCGAATGGTCAAGCCTGTCTTTTTTAATACTACTTTGTCTTATTTCTTGCAACTTACCAAACGTAATACCCCATCCTACAAACAGATACTCAATCCGATTGGCCAGAAAACAAATGAACATCCCTACAGATGCCAGCAATCCTCCGCAAAAAGTCACTGAATGATAGGAAAATCTTTTACATAATGCTGTGCCAACGGGAGCTGAAAAAAAAAAGTAATAGATTTTATTGTTCCGGATATCATACTGTCCAAAGTTGACAGACTCCGTAACATGCATTGATATTACACAGTCTGTGAGATTTTGTTGGGTTGTATTGCTATAACGTTAAAGCAGTTTTTACTCTAAAACTGCTAAGGTTGGACGATGCTTATGGAAACCTGCAATCAATTGATTATTACCACATCCATATAGGCTATTCTCACTGGAGACAGAGGTCGACGTATCAGGGAATCTTACTACCAGTCGTCTAAAATCTGTCAAGTAAAATTATTGGTACATAAGCCGCATACAAGGACGATACATGTAGCGTTTCCAGAGGATAAATTAAGAAGCTGTTAACATCAAAACGTTACCAAATAAAGGAAAGTTATGACGAAAATGAGGGGAAAACTGACAAGAGTTCGCTGAATGTAATCCTCGTTACAAAAGAACTTTTTTGACTAAATCATTAAAAATACTGATTCGTTTCGAGCATTGTATTTTTACGTATTAATTTACGAAATTTATAACGAAATTGGATAATTTTAGTTTGAACTGAATACGGACAGCTTTCACATGATTTTCCTTAACTAAATAATTATTACTGACCACATGATATCGTGTCTTCTTATTTAAAGTGAAGTTTGGGGCAGTTTCTTGACCAAACCAATCGAACTCCATGTTACGGATATGTACCACATGATATGTAACTACTTGTGGGTTTTCATTGTTATTGTTACTGTTATTATATCATTATTAATTGTTCGAAGGAGGGTTTTTTCAGTTGCAGTTTTAAGCTTTTTTTTTAAAAAGTACGTTTTTTCCCTTTGACCATAAAACACGATGATAAATGCGAAAGTAGATTCTTATATGAATTTATTTGCCATCCACATCGCTACTAGATTGTTTACAAGATTACATGTGTTTGCAAAATGAAAGAGATACAGACAAGCTATAGGAGACTTAAGAAGACAAAAGACTGGGGAAACAGAGGGAAAAAGACATGACCCATGACTGAGGATACTCACACATGTAGACAAAAGATAAAACGAGACTAAATAGACATGAGGAAATGAATGGGTTACTTGCAAGAGAAAATAAACTTATACATGTTCACAAAACGACAGCCATACACAAGAAGACACAGAAAGGAAACATACGAGGAAAAGACACGACACTAGACTGAAGAGCTAAAGACAATAGATGACACAAGGACACAAGCATATTGTGCGCGCGGTGTATCTTGAGTCCTGCAAGTATTTTGTGAGCGCCTACGTCTTCCTGGATGGGGTGGCTTTAATCGATGGCCGCCGTTGTTTTTGTAACCATCTTGGATATCAACAAGGCACTCTGCTACTGAAAGCGTACACTCGATTATCTGTGTTCGATCTGCGAAGAACTCAAGATAGGCCGCGGACACTATAACATAGGATAAAAAACACGACGCTACACTAAAGAAATACAGACGAGAGACGACACAGGACTGAAGTGACACAAGAAAGATACACGGGACTTATGACGTCACTCAAACTGAAGAGACACAGATTCACAGAACATGGAAGACTAGGAATCAGAAGAAGATGAATCAAGGCAGATGAGAAATAGGACAACACATATTAAGAGACATGAAAAATGCATAAACATGGCAAAAGACTTAAAACGAAAAAATGCAAAACATTGAAGAATGGGCACGAGTGACATGTTATAAGGCAAATGAGAAATATCAGTGGTACCTCACCGATTGCATAATATCCCCGACTCCGGCACGGCTGTATCTTGTCATGGTAACCATCGCCTGAGAACCACCTCAGAGGGCTGGTGTTGCATATCCAGGTAAGTTAAGAAAAAATGCATGCATCTGTCGCATGTGCTTGTTGCCACTCGGCGTTGCCAGGTAGTGATTGGTTCGATTAAAGAACTTCGTAGTTCTCCTTCCGTGTGCATTACAAGGTATGACTAACACGACATTACAAAAAAAATAAAAGCACAATGCCTGGGCAATGCATACTTTGTTGATTACACCAAGTATGCAGATCGTTAAACTTGCTTGCTGACACTTACGCCTATTCTGGCTGAGCGGCAGTCGTTCTCTGTTGATCTCGAGTGGAGGCCGACAGACAGTGGAATCAATGGCAAGGCCTTGCTTTTTTCTTAAGTGCAGAAACAAATGGAGCCGTGACGGCGTTGGAGATGTAAAACAGTCAGTGGGGCCAATCTGACGCCAACACATACGAGCCAAGAAGGATGTTTTAAAAGTCAGCGGCTTGCGAGCCGCTTGGTAGCGAGGCAAGCTTTCCCGTTTTTTTTTTATTCAAGCCGCTTGCCGCTGAGAAACTTTTCTGTCGTTTTTAAAGTCAGCGGCTTGGCAGCCAAGTAAGCGAGGAAAAAGGGTGCTGAGTTCGCTGAGCTTACGCAGCCAATATGAGGGCACGATGTGCGCATGCGCCATTACCGCAGAGCAATAATCGGCAACAATCATCATACATGCGATAAATCTAAATGGTACGTGCGTGTTAAGTACGATATTGATAGCTGGACAGCAGTTCAATTGCTTAGTCTTTACTCTCATCATCTTAAACGTCACTAATAATGCGATAAAACAGAGAAAAGAGATATAATAACTGATTGTGTTACTGTCGGCCATGTTTGTGCTTAGTAAGCTTTAAATAACGTTGTTTTTAATCTCAGCTTGAAATTGGGAAAAGTGAAGGAAGCCGAGACCAAGCAAACTTAGCGCCCAGCAAGCAAGCAGCTGACTTTTAAAACATCTCTAAGGATATCTTCAAAGAAAACACAGCAAGAAACTTCATAAAAGAGTAAGGAGACAGAGGCTCTCAGAATCGGCACACAGAACGTGATACTACAAGACAGGCGTGAAATATAACAGACAAAACAGACATGAAAGAAGAGATAGGAGACGTGGCAAGAGAACTGACACAAAACAAATGTCAAGTCTCTGGGACGTTCAAAACATCTGAGTATTTTTGCGAACAGTCACAAGAAACGTACAAGGCAGTTGAGAAAAGAGACAAGACATAAGAGACGTGAAAGAATACGTACGAACAAGAGAGACAGAGTATCAGAGAATAGGCACAAGAAACGTAATACAAGGCAAGTGAGAAATGAGACATGAATGAAGACATCGCAAGAGACTTTACAAAGACAATACAGACAGAGCATGAGGAGAGGTGTGAGCCAAGACACAAGCGACAGGAAAGAATACAAGGAAGCATGACAACAGTCTTGATAAGAGACACACAGCATCAATCATACGCACAAGAAAAACGCTAAAAGCAGGTAAGAAATGAGACATGACATAAGAGACGTGAAAGAAGGTATAGAAGACGTCGCAAGAGACTTGACACAAGACAGGATAAGCAGAGCATCAGAGAATAGGCACAAGAAACATGACATAAGGCTGAGTTGAGACATGAGACAAGAAACATGAAAGGGGAAGCATACGAAGCAGGAGACTTTGGAGGCATGGCAACAGACTTGACACAATACAAGAGAGCGAGAGTATCAGAGAATAGGCATGTGAAACATGATACAAAGCAGGTATAAAATGGGAAGATTTGAAAGAATACGTAGGAGACATAACAACAGACTTGTATTGTGTCATGAGAGACAGAGTAGGCCTATCCGAGAATAAGCACAAGAAACATGACACAAGACACGGTAAGTGAGAAATGAGACATGAAGGAATAGAAGACATCACAAGAGTTTAGACAAAAGACAAGAAGGATAAAGTATCGGGGAATAGACACAACAACTATAATACAAGGCAGGTGAGAAATAAGACTAGAGAATTAAAATAATACATAGGAGGCACAACAAGAGACTTGAAGGAAGACATGCGAGACAGAGGACGGGAGAGCAGGCTAAGAACCATTATACAGTACAGGTGAGAAATGAGATACGACACAACAGTAATAAAACAGACACAGAAGACTTCGCTAGACATTTGACACAAGACGGGAGAGACAGGGCATTAAAGAATAGGCACAAAAAAACGATGAGAAATGAGAATGAACATGACAATAAACTTGACACTAAGAGAGACAGAGTATTGGAGAATAACCCAAGAAATATGATACAGGGCAGATGAGAAATAAGACAAGAGACTTGAAAGAATGCAGATAAGAGGTATAACAAGAGACAACAAGACAGGAGAGACAGAGGTTTGTAGAATATGCACAAAAAATATACAATACAAGTGAGAATTCAGACAAGACATAAGAAACGTGAAAGAATACACACAAGGCAGGACAAGAGACTTGACACCAAGACAAGAGTGACAGATATAATATACCTGTGACAAGAAATAAGTGTCATGGGAAGAGAAAAGGGTCGCAGCATTATGTAAGATAGAAGCGGCATAAGATAAGACGATATGAGACTTTACAAGTCAAAAAAATACGACGGCAACATGGAAGAGATGTGTAAAGCCCATGTCAGATGGGCAGATTTTCACTCCAGACATAACTAAAAATCGGGACGGGAGGGTAAGTTGGCTCATATGACAGGGGGCAGTCGACATAAGTTGGGAGTAATTAAAGAGTCCTCCTGACTCGATGGCCGGGTTAGGATGCTAGTCCTCGGAATACCGACTTGTACTCACGTGACTGATACAGACCAATGGTGAACTCATACCGTGCATACCAGAAAAAGGGGTAAAGCTGGATGTAAAGAGAGGCGGCCATATGGAGTGTTTGTTGAACTCGAAGGCAGTAGGGAGTGGAAGAAAAATCTGCTCGTGTGACAACTAAATACAGACACGGCAAAATGTATGGGAATCACTTCTGCCCTTAAAGAACAGTAGTGTCTGGAGGAAAAAATCTGTCCGTCTGACGCGGGCTGTATTAGATCAAGCAGATAAGGCAGGAGATATAGGACATATAATTGATATTAGAACACACATAAGACATAAGAGCTATACGAGACAAACATAGCCACAAGAGACATGACAGCACGACGGACAAGATGTGAAAGAGTATATACGTGTGAATTGACAGTGCTGCTCACCAGTCAAAAAGACGATCATGAGGGTAACCATCGGGATCCAGGATGCAATGGTGCGGGAAGCGTGAAATTTATGCAGAGATGCTAAGTAGATGATCCCTCCACTTCGATAGAAACCCATAGAGAGGAAGTTGTTGATGGCACCTGCTCCGACTGCAGACCATCCCCAGCCACCATCAAGCACAGATGGCACCGACATCTGCAACAATAAAATTCACGTATGATATAGTTATTTTTTTATATGCAAACAAGTAGGCTGTGAATTGTTTTCAACTTGGAAAAATATTCGTCAGTAGTCAAAAAAGCGATAAAATGTAAATATGATAAAAGCCACCCGCACAAATAACATTAAAACTTCTCTAATATTTCGAGATCATTAAATGCTAGCGATGCCTTCATCATACGTAAAAAAAAAAAACCTAAATAATACAACATCACATTCTCCAGATCCTGACGTACCACGGCATTATCCAGTACACATTTAGGTGATAGTTTGTTGTTTACAAAATTGTAATATCTGTGGATTACTAAACTTTCATTTAACATTTATTGGAGCGAATGAGTGTTGCGAGTTTAATTTCAGATTTCAACGTTGAAATTGTACCACCCCAGCAAGGTTACGCCGATGACGTCATTTGTGAAATCTGCCAAGCTCAAGATCCACATGACGTCAAATTGTAATGACCCATTGTCACTTCAAAATAATTAATATTCATTGTTAGTTGACATGATGCTATTATATTAATTGTTGTAACAATGTTTGGCTGTGAATTGTCTGTACTTAATGTTTGGCTGTGAATTGTCTGTACTTAATGTTTGACGTCAATTGTAACGGCTCGAGCTCGCTTGGTCTTCTGCCGGGTGCTCCCAACAATTAGGTATTAACCTTAAATTCATTCCGCCACCAACTCTCCAACTCTCCGCAACGAAAGGTAATTTTTGCCATTTTAATTAGAAATTTTCCCTTTTTGTCCCGCTTCCCCAAAACTTAACTTCAAACCGGACCAACCTTGTTGCTAGTTTAGCACTGCAACCCTGTAGCTATTTTCCCTTCCTGTGAAAACTTAAATTAACCCGAAATTTACCAATCCATCTCGTCCCAAGTAAGCCTCATGCCGTTTTAGGCCCTAAATCAGGGTTAGTGTCGCCCTTGAATGTCAGGCTAGACGGAGCGTACTATCGCTCATGTTTTACAATTAAAGCATAACCAAAACTGAACCACGACTGCTAGCCATTTTCCACCAATTTAGCTTAATTTGGAATTCCCGCAACCCCTTGATAAGCACCACGACACGTTTTCAACTTAGTCCCTTAACTGTGGGGTTGGCACTTGGGGAGCAGTCACACGTACTAAAAACCCCTACATGAGTTGCCTAAAGCCGAGCGGAGCGCCGCTTGTGAATACCCGCTTATAATACACTCGAATGCAATCTTTGTAATCGCATCACGCAAAAACGACTGCATCAATTAATACCAGATTTTGCACAGTGATATCGGTACACGAGAAGGAGGTTTGAAAAAAAATTTAAATTGGAAATGTTGTTGAGAAACAACGCCGCCCTCCACCGACAGACATGATTACGAAGCAAATGGACAAAGAAACAAGATGCGATGAGCAACCGGAAAGATGAACCTCGACGCTGTCTGCAATGCACTCACTCGCAGTGCACTCACAAACAACTGCCTGTGCCCGATGTATTGTTTCGACGTTAATTTTTTTTAAATAAATATTTATGCAACTTTAATTTCCTGTGTGATGATTAATAATCGCTTAGCTCCATTTCGTCGACAGTCCTACTGCTGAAGTCCTACTAGTTACGGACGTCAATGTGTGTGGTTACTTATTGTTGCAAAGAAGAGGAAGGAAGAGGCTGTTGCAGACGTAGGGCCTTACGGTTTTGGGCAGATGACCAGGAGTGGTTAACGCTCGTTAAACCGTTTGAACCTTAGAGGAAGGAAGTGACACATCACGTTGATACAGCAAGGATATAGCAAGTTAAGGCTTACTGTCAGGCTGTTGTCAAGGTGTGCTGAGAAATCTAGAAAATTGGTTTGTATTGATTACACTGTAAGGCCGGGTTTACGCAACCACTTGCTTTTGCATTCTCGCAGCTAGAAGCTAGAAATCACCTCAAATTCCAACATGGCGGCAGTTTTATGTCTGCCACCTCGCAACGAAAACAGCAAATAACGTGAGTTCAGAAGCGTTTAGGAAAATTGTTTCGTCATGAGGAATTCTTTATATTATTGGCACGGATTATAAGACTGCAAGTATTTACTCAAACGATGTCGGATTTAGCTAATCCATTTAGCGTTGTTACCATGGCAATGTCACCTTTGCCATCGCGATCGAGTTCTAGCTGCGAGAATGCAAAGGCGAGTCGTTGCGTAAACGCGCCCTAATGAAGAGGGAAAAAAATCAGGTATAGGAACGGGAGTCTAGTGCAGGGATACAGGGTGAGGGGAAGGGGAACAATATGGGAGAGGGTTAACGAAATGGGAAAAGTGGATAGAGAATGTTGTTAAAAAAAAACAAGATAGAAGGATGATATGAAGAAGAAACCAGATAAAGAAAAACCAAGGAAACTGTTCAACAGTTGAAGACGACTGGGGAGGGGGGGGGG
>JAHWFP010004201.1:0-13716 GCA_023313725.1 Lithobius niger
TTTAAGCATGATAACTGAAGGTAAGTATTTTGCAGATAGTAAGAAACAGTGGTAGGCAGATAAACAAACGGACAGGATTCGTTGCTGGTGTCTTGGAGGTGAAAGTGACGGTGTGACAATGCCGTGGGGACCAGTGGCTTGTCGGCGTCAAGAGGCGAGTCGTGTCGGCGACAAGAAAGGCATGGACGTGGCACCAGTGATCGGCGGAAGACAAGGAGTGATCGAAGAACCAGATGTTCTCGTCGAGCGCCATTTATTGGGTGTCGTCATTGAAGGCAACTTGAACGAAGGTCCTGAAAATGTACCTGCAGATCTGAAGACTGCAGATGAGTTCCTTAACCAAGTCATGCAGCTAACGCAAGTCGGTGATGGAGGATGCACAGAGGCCACTACCTACTACTATGACTGGGCACAATCGGTCAAATGGAGGCCTGGTAAGAGAGTTATCTTTACGCCAGGTTCGGTGAGTTATCTTTATAACAGGTTCAATGCCAGTGTTATCTTTATGCCAGTGGACACGTGACCATATCGGTAAATTTGTTCGTCTGTTCGTATCCGAGTCACAACACTTGAATGAAATGCAAACACATAATGGTGACGTTGGACTATGTTATTTCTAACGTGTGGTTTTCGCTGATGGCTAATTTCCACTTTACCTTTCCATTATTTACAGCAACTTATGATAATTTATTTAGACTGGCGTTACTATTTTGTAAGCAACAGTAATGCTACCCAATCACATTGGACGAGAATCGTTGGCATATTATTTATTTCAACCTATGCCACACGGATAGTGTTGGACGAGTAACTTTGCTACCCAACAATGAATCTGGTTTTGAGCTCCATAACCTAGGAACAAGACCAACTTCTATCATTTATAGAAAATTACCATCTGTAGAACCATATCTACAAATTGGGTTACATCCAGCTTTATAGTTTGGTCTGTAGAGAGCATTGAACAAAAATATCTGAACCACAACAACAATCAACCCAAGACAGCATGCAAACACTAGTTTGGCAATTCCAGCTCTGGTCACGATTTCTGATATGATCCGACGGATTAAAAAAAATTTTTTATTGTTTGCCTTGCCAAGCCCGTAGGACCTATACACCAAATTTGGTATATTAAAATATGGTTGATATTAAGGAATGCAATATTTTCACTTAAGTGTCGGACACCGACACTGCAAGCAGCAATTCAAATATTGAAAGGTAATAATCTCACTTAACTTGTCGAATGCATGAAGTTCCGGATATTTCGCAACCTTACGATAGAAGAATTGACCCTATAACCCCACCAACACGTTTTAAACTGCCTACCTTTGAAGAAGCGACATTGTTAGCTAATGAAATATCATGAACTAAATGCGTTGACAAGTTGGGGAAGTTTTTACTGTTACTGTTTTTATTCCTGGTTTTTGCCTCAATGTGGTACAAGAGTGTTTACACTGCAATAGGGATTAAGCTATCGGTAGCCAAATCGCCAGAATGCTAACAGTCGTCTCATTTAGCTAATTATTTCCTTTTGCAATTAGCTAAATCGCTAAGGATTTTCTTCACCTTAATTTAACGTTGTTACTTTAGTTGCATTGCCTTCAGATGTCGACAAAGCAAAAAAAGATTTGCTGATGGTGTAAAAGTTTTTTTTAAATTTACTGACGATTTGTTGCAGTTTCATAGAATCATAGCCTATAGGGGAGCTACAAACTGCTCCAGCACATCGCAGTCCACCAACTTTGCATTCTTCAGTCACAGGTGACAAGTTGTGAAATCATTCAAGCTGGCTCAATGATTGAATGATGCAAGCAAGTTGGTAGCTGTATTTCATATACAGTATTCGATTGTCACTTCATTTTGGCCCAACATCACGTGCGAAATACCAGGACAACAAAAATTTTCTACTTGCATTCTGGAAAGCAAATTGGAGTAGGACGCCTTTCTCCTCCTGCTGCTACTATGAAATTGGATCGTTGTCTGTAAGAGGACAACTGAAAACAACGTTTAAAAATGCCTTACTTTTATAAGTGCAGGTCTTATACAGTAATTTGAAAACATAAACCTAATAAGCTAAATAAATTTGTTGGGTGGTTGGGATGGGAGGTCCATATATTTCATCTTTGATTCTCGGGAGTAAATTTATCACATGGTTTGGCTAACGAAAGTTGGATTTGGCTACTAAATCTGGCAAGCAATTATAGCCAATTGCTAAAATAAAATAACTGCCAGCTTAAACCCTGCACTGCAAGCAAGTGTTCACAGCCCAAAAAAGACTGCCCTTTAATCCTTTACTGCCCAATGGTAGTCAGCTACGGAACGGCAAAAAATTAAGTCCCAATGCGTAACGCGAGCTTTGTGAGGGTTCCCCGGGGACCCCCGAGCAAAACGAGCAGCAACAGCCCAATGGTTAGCGTCCTCGTCTTCAATCCAAGTGAATGCTGGTTCGAATCCTGCGACTAACCCAACTATTGTATGGAACTTAAAAAAAAATCATCCAGTTCGGCATAGGCAAGAAAGAGTTAACGTGAAAATATTGCATTTTGATTCACGTGATGTAAACAGTAGTGAAATCTTAGATCTTAGACTCTACTAACTGCATCGGTGCCCTACTTCTCTACACTAAGTCGTCATACCTTAAGTACTTGATTTTTTGATCCGACTGGTGCACTTCTTAACACAGTCTTAAGAGCTTCTATATGTTTTCCTGTGCGATAGTTAAGGTGACTAACAAGAAATGAAATAGGTGGGAATGTAAACTTGAAAACAAGTCCCTGAAGAAATCGATTACAGAGCTTATTCAATTTTTTTGTTACGTTGTATACGAATATTTTATTGACTATCATGAATAATAAAAAAATTAAATATTATACACAGCCAAACTTTATTTCAGTTTACTTCTTACTCAGCATCAACAAAATTTTTTTTTAAATAGCTTTGGAATGTCTGCTCCGACGCTATTGTGATATCCAATATACCGGTAATTGTTTTTAAAACTGGAAGTTGACCTAGCAGGACTGAAGTCCAGGATACAACATTTTTGTTTTTGTTCCAAGAATACCCCTTACTGAATAATTGATTAACTGAATTAGGCCATGGGCCATCCAAAGAAAAAAATGCCTGGAAAATGAATTTCGTTGCAACTATCGAGGGGCAACTTTAAACTACTTGAGTACAGTTCCTCTAGTACTAAAAAATCATAATTTAACATCTTCTGGATCATAAGTTTGCATATTATTTAGTAAATCTACTTCAAACAGTGTAATCTGTATTATGCTTTCCGAAAAATCCACCAAGTTTAACAGCCAAATGGAGCGTTTCAGAAAATGTGGTTTAACTCTCTGGGCCCTAAGGTTTTCTTTTCTTAACTCAAACGTCTATAATGTAAAGCCGATATATCGGCTTCTAGGGCCCAGAGGGTTAAAAAGTGTAAAATACGGTGTGGATATTGAGCACCAAAATATTTTACCATGGATGACTTAGGCCAAACTGGGTGTACCCCTCTAAAACGATATCGCTAGCGACATCAACATAAGGTTTAGCTAAATTGTGGTCAAGCAGGAATGAATAATATTTACTTCTGTCGAGTTTTGATGACATAACGTTACTGTAGTGTTTTTCCATATTAAACCTTTAATGCTGCCGTCAAATGTTTTGACACCATTCTTACTTGAAGACTAAAATGAAACTGCAGTAAGAAGACAAATAAACCAACACCTGTCGTAGCATACGAGGGAATGCTGTAAAGACCAGTGTGCGGACCATCAAGGCAAAAAATCGTACGTGTCAACATGTGGTCGGGAATTGAACCCGGTTTCACATGTCGACGGCGGTAACCACAAAATTACCATGGTTAACACAGCTTACAGCAATCAGAAGACCAGTGTTTGATTCCCGGCCACATGATACACGAATTTCTGTCGTCTAGATGACTACATAGGCTACTAGTCTTACTGCACACAGTTCCTGGAGCTACAACGAATGTTTCTTTATACTTTATTTTAATCACTTTTGAACAACGTAGGAAAGCTAATTAACGACTTCATACTTTGTATTAATTCCTCCTTGGCTAAACCTATAATATCGCATACTCAGCCTGCCTGATCGCTTTTTTTTTTATATCAAATTTTCTCATGGTGGCCAAAAACGCAGTGGCGTGAATGCTACACAAAGAGTGCATTTTTTCCGGCTTATTTCGATTGTTTCATAGTTGTTGTTTTAGGTTATGCGAGTTTATAGATTACGAGACTCTGTAGAATGTTTTAGGTTCCAAGAATCTGTATGTGTACCGTGCAGTGATGCACCCACATAATTTGTTTAGAAGCAAAAAAAATTTGAATTAGTCCTTCAGAACCCTGTAGACCCAGTGGCGTAACATACAGGTATCAGGTATGCTAAGCAAGCAATGCATACGGGCCCACACTTCTAGGAGGCCCAGCTGGTCTGCGAGCAGCCATAACAAATATGCCTACAAAAGTTCCAGCTTAATGATGAGTAACTCTACGATATGATGAATAATTTTTGTTTATTCAAGTTCCTAGCTTTCTTTTGAAATTTTTTAAAACTCTGATGTCATCAAAATCACTTGTTCGGTTGAGATGCTGCATATGGTGGATGGACGATATAGTATCTTGAAAATAATTCACTTTCCTATTGTGGTTAGTAATGAAAACATATCACGCACTTCGTGTTTAATATTTGTTTATTATAAACACAAAGTGCATGATATGTTTTCTTTACTAACCACAATAGGAAAGAGAATTATTTTCAAGATACTATATCGTCCATCCACCGTATTCAGCATCTCAACCGAACAAGTGATTTTGATGACAGAGTTTTAAAAAATTTCAAAAGAAAGCTCGGAACTTGAAAAAAAATGGCGATATAAAAAGAAAATTTAAACCATGGGAGCTGTCATTCCTTAATAAATGTGCACTTCTTAAGTATTCATCTTGTTAATTGCATTAGCTGAAACCAGTCCGGTTTTGTGCTCTTTTTTAATACCATTTCATTCTTTCAAGATTTGAAAATTACAACATAAGGAAGCATCAACTGCATACAATCATTAATTTCCCGGTGGATTTTGTAAAAAAAAAATTGCTAAAATTCCATGCACCTTCCTTATTTTTTAATTAGACACAACAAGTACTAAGACTTCTAAGACCAAATACGTAGGGACCCAGACCAAATTCACCACTGCGTAGACCAAATAATTTTCACGAAATTTTTGTGCGTTTGCTTGGTTAAAAAAAAACAATTCGTAGAACTTTATCAATATCAATTTGGTTAAATGCTTTATTCAATGCCTACTTGGCTCTTCCCCCCCCCCTACCCCTCACTGACCTCCGCTCCCGACCAGGTGGTGAATTTTTTTTTTTTTGCAACTAAGCAGCAGCATGAAACTGGCGTTTTTTAGTGAAATTTGATTCAAGGCAACTAACCTATCTAAGCTACTCAGAAATAAAATAAATAGACAGTGATTTATTTAAAAAATGTTAATACCTATAACTTTTATTTGTTGCATTATTGTTATTGTAGGTTAGGCCTTGGCTCGAATTTCACTAAAACAAATTCGTCAGGGTGCAGTTTCATGCGGGAACGAATTTTACAATTCCGTTTAATGCTTCTTCTTGGTTGAATAAAAAAAAAATTCTGCGACCGGGTGTGCCACTACGTGTTAGTTTAGTGCGAAAGATGAAATTAACTCGAAGTAAAAGTCGTTTTTTTTTTGATTGCAGGTAATTTGTTCGGGTACATTTACAAAACGATTAAATTACAACATTACGTGGCCTATGTTTATATTCTGCACACACAGACGATTATTACGACAGTTCGTCTGATTGTATTCATAAAAGAAAGACGCTAAACTGTCCGAAATTATTCGTTCAGGTCCGCCCACAATCTCCGTATTTTAGTCATGCAATGGTTTATTTTTGTCCATCTTTACTAGTTATAGAAAACGAAATAATTTGATCGCCGGTCTCATTACCGCAATATAAATAACAGCTCAAGTGTGCTGCTCTGTCCGTTATGCAGCATAGCAGCACGGCCAACGGCCTTGATGCGACCAGTGACGCTACGGCATTGCTGATTGGTGGAGCCCTTTAGTGCCTAACGGTAAGCGAACTTCTATTGGTTCAGCTCACGTGGAGCAGATTCGCAGTTAACATCGCGCCGCAGTGAAGATAGCAATGAATTTATGACAATTTCTCAATAATGTGCACGTTTGGAATCCAGAAGCTTGCTGTTTTGGAATCAACTAATTAATATACTAATTTCAAGCCAGTAAACAAGTTGGGGGGCCCCCCCCCCCCCCGAACCTTGCAACAGAATGAAACGATATCGGAGCACGGCCACGGCCTAAATAAACCTTTATTGTTATTATTACAGCCGTGTTCTCAGGACCGAGAAAAGGACGTCTTTTTTTCATTATTTTCTTATTGGCACCCAATTCAAACTTAATCTGTAACTATAGTATGGGCAGGAGCCTAAAGAAAACAACTAGGAGCATGTCTCGGTAACTTCCACTACAGTGTTAAGTCAGGAGCGACAGTGGAGTACAAATTTGTTAGCAGAGGTCGCCACCTGCACAAGAAGATTAGAGGTGTGTGTCACGTTCTCAAGGCTTAGTTTCGGTCCTTTGTTTTTAAACAATAAGTGTTTAACATGGAAACAATACTAAAGTAATAATAAAAAAACTAAACAAACAGACAATCAGTTGTTCGTAAGTTGCTCTAGCCAACAATAAAATAGAGCGTTGCTTTCGTAGCACATGTCTGCTTCGCGTGCTAAGTTTCAGTTTCGATTTTAGACAACTTGGCGCAGTATTGTTGCTCCTTCTGGCGCTAGCACATCGTACTAAATTAAGCACTCCTAACATAGACCAGCCACACACGCTCCTAGTTGTTTACTATAGGCTCCTGGTATGGGGTATTTGTCTAAAATTTCACCAAATAGCTTTTCTTTTTGTTGTAAGCCTAATATGCTCCATACATCACTGTAGCACTATGAAATAATTATCACATGAAACTAACTCTCTGCTGGATTAAACATGTGCCAACTGACCTTACAGCATATTTACAGAATTCGAATCACATAAAAACCAGCACCAATAGGCTTATATGCCCAAGTACGAAAGCTTACCACGACAAAAACCTAGTCAGCAAAAGGCATAAAAGGAAAACAGGAACAAATCTAAGTGTTTTTTGTTTTGTTGCGATACTTCTGAAGAAGGTGAACGGGTGGTGAACTTCACCGAAAATTCAAGCGAATTTTGTGGTGTTTCTGCGTGGTGGTCGTTTGTGTTTTTCCCTAGTTGTCATTTTCAGACCACTGTAGGCGCCGGTTGCCGGTATTTTGTGAAATCTAAGTGTGCGTATTTAGTTTGCTTTACTAAAATTACGTGGCACACCAATATTGTGCATGCGCCGAGTAACCTACAATCAAAAGTGTGCCACGCCTGCATTGATAACTTGATTGTAGTGTTCGACCGATGCAACGGCGCCAACTGTTGGCTAAATTTCGCCCATTCACTATTCCAATATCCTTGCAAATTTTCGACAGTCTGGTATTTTTGAAGTTGGAGGGACTCAGAACGACTGTATTCTTCGGGCTACTACATCACCGCTCACTTCATCGTGATCGTTTGTCTGCTTTTTTAATTCAAAAAGCAGACGAAAGATCACAACGAAGTGAGCGGTGATGTGGTAGCCTGAAGAAAACTGTCGTTCTGGGCCCCCCCCCAACTCCAGAAATAACGGACAGACTGTCGAAAATTTGCAAGGATGCTTGAATGGTGAATATCATTTCCTTTGAAATCTAAGCGTACAAGATGTAAAAATGTTTAGAAATTGTCAAATACAAACTATGCAAGTTATACGTCAGACAATCACACTCCTGTTCTACCTGGTCCATTAGCTAAAAACAAAACGCCTTTTTGTGTTTAGAAAAATAATTACGCTTCATGGAAACTGCTAACCATTATTTTGCGATTGCTACGCACATTTTTATTTTTCATTGCTATTATGCTATAAACTTTTTTTGGAGGTGGGGGATATTTCAAGCCTTTGGAGCTGACATTGCCCCGACTACGTGGCGACCACTACTAACAGCCTACGATCCGGGATCATACTTCTCCAGGTTTTTTTAATTGTTCTCCTAACTGTACGAGAATGAGACGATAGAAACAAATTTGTCAAATACAAATAGCCTATAAGGTTTTACAAATTAATGTTAAGTTTTACAAATTGAGCTAATTTGCGTTTGCAGTAGATTAAACTAGAAAAAACAACTTGATAACAGGTATGGTAGATTTTCGTGAGTTAGTCATTTAATGAGTCAACAAGGTCCTACCCATGCAACAACAGGAAGGGTGCTACATATTCAAAGAAAACACGTTTTTATTACATTTTTAAAACCTGGTAGCCGTTGAACAGTAATTTAAAAAAATCATTAAATAAATAAAAGACAATCTGAGCTTAATAAATTATTCCCATATTTTAATCTTTATAACAGTTTGGCACATCTGAACACGGAAAAAAGAAAAATCCTAAATTGATTAACGCCGCAACTCATTTGTTCATGCCGATTTCGTGCCTATCACTTAGACTTACAGTGAGAGTGGAAGTTGATATTCTAATCTATTTGTCACAATAAGATAACAAACACTTGTGTTAGCCGACTCTCCTAAAAAAAAAAAAAGGATATTGGGTTAGAAATGCGGTTATTTCTCCTTCATCCGGTCCTACAGGCGGTGACTGAGGATCCCCTTGATCTTCTTCTTTATAATTTTCTTCGTCGTATTGATCGACATCTATCTTCCTAAATGCTGAACTACTTGTGTTTTTAGACATTTCAAGAGTGGCTTAAATAAATGTTTACTTCTGATTTCGAGCTCCCCCACGAACTTCGGAAGCCAAATCCGCCAAAAAACACTCCACCTTCCACACTTCCGGAAGGCGGTTTGTGAGAAAACGGGAAGTAAGTTTGTTGAAGTACAGAAATTTCATTTTGTAATGCTTGTAAACATGGAGCTCGTGAAGACCGGTGTGGTATTTTTAAAAGAATATTTTAGGCATATTATAGTAATATTAGGAATATTTCTTTTCGTAAACCCCACGAAAATAAAAGAATATATCATTAAACGCAATTCGTAAAATTTTTAGAGCTGGATGTTAGAAAAATGGAGCAGTTATATTGGAATATTAATACAGAGGTATCGCAATTGTTAGCAGTTCAGAAAATATATAAGCTAGTGCAATAAATTGACTCTGTGCCCCAGGGTGCTCTTTTAACTGGGAACCACGCTGGGAACTTTATTCGTCCGTTTCTATCTCGCTTCAGGTCAAAACTAATTAGCGATCTTCTAAACCAGAATTATATAGTTCGGCGGGTTAAGTAGCCTAATTTATCGCTTATTAAAGAATTATAAGTGATATTGTGGCTGTTATATTAGTTCAGATTAAGTTAGACTGTAGTTGTTTGCTTTTGTTGTGGAGTCGATTTAACACGGCCTTTAGCTATTGACCGCTAATTAGTCTGAACTCTCTCGGTAGGCCTAGCCGAAGGCCAATGATCAAACATCAGGTTTTCGGTCTTTCATTCGGTGCACGTCTCGGACGATCATGGTGGGTACTATTTTGGATTTTAACCTTCTTCAATCGTTGTGCATCTTGTATTTGTCGTTCATGTTACTTAGAAAACAGAGAGTAGATTGTGTTTACTTTGCGTCGATACCACAATTTTGAGAAACGAAATGAGTTAACATAGTAAAATCTGGTTAGTCAAAATGATGTTTGGTAATGTGTTTTTAAATGGCGACGTTCATGTGCTTTTCTTTTGTAGCCGAAAGTCAAGGCTCACGAGTTGCGAGGAAAGAAGAAGGAAGATTTATTAAAACAGCTCGAAGAATTGAAGCAAGAATTAGCAGCCTTGCGTGTGGCCAAAGTAACAGGAGGTCCTGCATCTAAGCTGTCAAAGATGTAAGTGTTGATTTGACTTGGTGTAAACCTTGTAAAAATTGGTACCCACAATAGAAAGTAAAAGCTGTTCATTGTTTCTCTGCTCATGGAATTGTTGGCTATGGTAGAGATTAGCTGTCCGTATGTTTAAAGGGGGGGGGGGGGGGATTGAGGCTGTTCGTACGTGTTAATCGAAAGATGCATGAAGGTCAGGCCTAGACTGCCCTAAAAAATAAACAGTATGCAAAATGGCAGCTACTGTAATAACTTTGCCAGAATTGTAACCATGAACACCAACTAGTGCAAAACTTGTGCAAAAAATCACACTTGAAGTTGTACTGATATAAGACAGTGCTGGCGTTTCCAGTTATTACAGCAGTAACTGCCTAGTTACTGCCTCTGAGGATTGTCGGTAATCAATCGACTAACTCAGCCTGGGTGTGATGTATGGGTTGCTGCTGCCGCCAGGCGCAAAGGGCACCTTGCAGCTAGCTGTATGTGTGGCCGTCTGAGTTGCGGCATCATTATTGTGCCTGTATTGATCTTGTAAGTCAGACTGCAAATAAGAATGTGAACCACAAATACAGTAAATAAATTGAAAAATGGCAAATTATAGACGCGCAAACGGGGAAAAAAATCGTTACTATAACGGCAAACACACAAAAGAAACCAAAAATCCAGTTCTCAAAGGTGGAAATAAAAAAAAAAAGAAAGAAGGTAGAGAAGAAAAAACTGGTTTTTCAGGGGGGGGGGGGGGGGGGGGAAAAAAAAACCAACAGCCGATAAAAATGCCAGCGCACTAGTCTTGCACGGTATTAAGTTTTTGCAGGACGGTACGGTTCTGAAAACGGCGGTCTACAGTAATTTAGGAAATAATTTTGCGCTATTTTCCACGCGCAAAAGAATCCAATATGGCACTTTGCATTCAATTTTTTCACTAATAGCAGGGCTTTGCTTCCTTCTTGATTGGACGCCATGACATCGACAACACAATTTACACGCTCGGACACGCTTGTTACTGAAGAGCTGCTCCCCCATCCCCCCCTCCCCGTCCGCAATGTGGACACTTCTGCCTAGCAGTGGAATCGAATTTCACTCGCTCGTGCAAATTTCGCACGTCCGTATTGGCTCTAACTTATGCGAATTTAATTAAAAAAGTTGCTGCCATCCAAAAAAAAGGAGGGAAAAGTTGATTCGTTAAAAGCTCGTCAGCACCATATCACGGTAATACCGTGTTGCTAAAAAAGGAACGATATTGATACCGTAATTTTTTTTTACCGTGAGTACCTATTTACCGTGCAACATTAGCCACAAGTACCACTAATTTTGGTTAGGAGTCGTACAATGCTTCGACCAATCAATCCACACCATTCCCGAAATTTCAAAGCAATAGCTCAGATTCTCACCCAGTTTTTCTCTTTACATTGACGCAGTATAAAGGATTTTCAGTCCATAATCTGCCTTCTCCCTATAGTAAGATGAGTGCTCCGCTCCCGCGTGGGTGCCCCTTTAATCCGGGGCCCTACGTGGCCGCGTTGCTCGTGTGCCTCTTGAGCCGGCTCTGAGTAATAGTAGCTAGCTACTAGTGTTGGACGGTACTTAAAATTTGGCGCTACTTCCTTTGGTACCGCTGCTACTAACGGTATTTTTTTAAGTAGTCTAATCAAACTAATTAAGGTTTTAAATGGAATCATCAATTTCATTTAAGTTACTCTCCCCCCCCCCCTCCAAAAATACGTAAAAAATAATCCTCAAATAGGCTACTGAACTTTGAACTCATTTTATTTTTCTGTTGGTTCTTAAGCTGGTTGTAGCATCAAAGTTACACAAATTTGGCTCCACTTTTGCGTATTGTTTAGAATTCCAATTTTGCCATTGTTGATCTTCAACTGATTACTACATTGCTTTGAGCCCTGCAACACAAGAACTGACTGAACTATTGTTAAAATTTTAGCGCCTTTTTTCATATTAAAACAATACTGGTATTTTAACAAAGCACGGTTGCACTGTACTAGCTACCTTTTCTAGTTATAGGCCTAACGCCATGCCAGTATTATCTTCAATATGCCAATATTATACCGTAAAAAAGCATTACTGTATCTGCTCGGGTTACTTCCTTTGTTGATTGTACTTGCTGCTGTTGCCAAGTAACTAGTTGCACAATTTGTTTTTTCCTAATGTGAGGGTGATGAGTCTACATGGCCTCCGTCACTTCTCCCACAGTTGGCTATTCTCAGCTTCCGTAGTCACTCGCACTAGAGCGCCTGAATGGGTGGCACATGGACCTACAATTCACATGTGAGCAGGAAGCAGAAGGAGAGATTCCATTTCTGGATGTGCGAATAAAACGATGGGTTGATGGCACCGTCACTTTCTCTCCATACTCGAAGCCAACTACTACAGGCAGAGGGTTGCCATATAATTCGGGCCACCCGAAAGGGCAATTGATGAACGTGGCCTAGAATGAATTCATCAGAGTTGTGCGACACTCGAGCACAAGGGAGATAGCCGATGTGAACCTTCAGTCCACCAAAGGAAGGTTCATTTAACTAAAATATCCAGAATGACTCCTGAATCGTTTGATAAAAGAAGCCCGAGCAAGTGGAGAAAAGACCACCGACGGGGAGCCAATTGTAAAACGAGTGGGAGTTACCTACATTGATGGAGTAAGTGATGTTATACAACATGAGCTTAAAAATGTGGAATTGACATGTTTTTGAAAAATGGTAAAAAATCTTAAATCGATGATCCGCCACAAGAAGAGCAGCAGTGACAAGAGATACCGGTCAGAAGAAAAGAAGGAAATTGAAGACGAGCTGAAAAAAGTTAAGAATTCATCAGAGTGTGTGTATCGAGTGGAATGTGAGGAATGCCCAGCCATTTATATAGGAGAGACTAGAAAAGGGGTCCACAAAAGACTGAGTCAACACATGGCCTACACCAGAAACAGGTAGTGACGAGCAGCATTGCCACACATGTGATGGACACAGCACAAGATTGCCCTGAGCCGTACAAAAAAACTCCTTGGGTCAAATTCCAGAAAGGACGTGCATTTGAGGGGCTTTGAATCACTGGGAATCCAGCACGAAATATCCCGTGGTTCAGTGCTTATGAACCTGCAAGGCCCCTCAAATCCTTCAATTCAGCATCTCATCAGCAGGGAACTGAGTGAGCGCCTTGCGGGAAAAGTGGCATTGAGCTGCCTTGTAATTGCGTTGGGCTACGAGTCACAGTTGTCGTCTGCTTTCCGCAACAGAGGATGAACGTCGGACATTGTAAATAACGTAAATTTTGTAAATTAATTACTTGTAGTGGCCTGAAGAAGTAAATTTTGTAAATTAATTACTTGTAGTGGCCTGAAGAAGATCAGACGGACTAAATTTTCCAGCCTGTCGAACATTCGCCGATTCGCATATTCGGGTCAGATGTTTTTGAATTTGAGCGTGAAATTGTCTCTTGTGTTCTTATATCTTTACAAAATTACGTCTTAAGAAGATGACGAGAAAATAGTTTTTCATCATGAGCATGCTCTCTAGTTGGAAAAAGACTACTTAAAAAAATACCGTTAGTAGCAGCGGTACCAAAGGAAGTACCGCCAAATTTTAAGTACCGTCCAACACTAGTAGCTAGCTACTATTACTCAGAGCCGGCTCGAGAGGCACGCGAGCAACGCGGCCACGTAGGGCCCCGGATTAAAGGGGCTCCCGCACGGGAGCGGAGCACTCATCTTACTATAGGGAGAAGGCAGATTATGGACTGAAAA
>JAHWFP010004202.1:0-13062 GCA_023313725.1 Lithobius niger
ACATAAAGTGTCGGAAAATATTGTAATTTTTCACCGTAATGAACTCCTTCATTTGTTTATGTCAACCTTATGAATATCTGCTGCGTTTTAAATAAATGTAACAAACAATCGTAATTTCACAATATACTATTAGAAAGGATATGCCTAAGGTCAAGCAAAGTTAAAAAACGGTTCTCGGGAGCAAAACCTTAACAAATCGACAAGGATTTAGTTATAACCAGTAAACTTTTTTTTCAATTATTATAAATAACTGCATGTGAACTGGTCACAGTAGGGAGCCATTCAAAACCACGTGGCCGTTTTTTAAGCCATTTGTAACCCCCCCCCCCTCCCCCCTGCGTGGTCATCTGTGGCAAGAGCGTGCCCCCGCCGACTCCAAAAAAATAAACAAAGCGTGGCTCATAGCCACACCCTCCTCCCCCCACACACTTAAAAAAAATTGACACCTTAATGTGTTTTCGACAAATGCGGGACCACTTCATTTAAATTTTATTATTGTGCCGTATGCCTACCAAATTTGGTGAATTGATAGTGTTCGACGTGAAACCCAACAAAGTACCGCCATACCCAACTTTTGCTTTTAATAAATGCAGCTGTTTGATTCATTGTGTGAAATGCATTCTTCAATTTTTTGGGGGATCTGCAACGGCTGCTAGACTAAACTTCATATGAACTTCTTGTCACAGAGATGGAAAGTAGAAAACTGTAACCTAATACGTTCATTATGTATTACTGTATACTGAGACAATTCAATGCAGTGATGGCCTACGTAACAATGTAGGCCATCACTGCATTGAATTGTCCCAGTGAAGCACTCAACATTTTAGCCACACACGATTTAAATGAATTCAGTACGAGTGAAGGAAACGCAGTCTTACGTTGTTGAAGATTTCTACGACAAGCCGCGGTATCTCTCATCACTATGCGAGAAATTCTGTTCGGTTGACTGGGGCCGAGACGTTAAGGTCTATATAGGAACAATGTAGGGCTGAGTGAGATGCTATGCGTAGAGACTCTTGTATGGTAAATAACCAATCCATTGGAAATAACGGCATTCCTTTCAATGCAATAGCCACATGGTTTACTCGGAACCCCCTCCCCCATTTTGGTTACTTGTGGCCAAAAGCCGACCTCTCCCTGGCCGACCACGTGGTTTTTGAATAGACCCTAGTTCTAAATATCTAATCAACGTTTTAATCGATCGAGTTGGTTTTAAGGCCGATGCACAGATTAATGAATTCTTCCTCCCACAACACTTGTAACTCAGCCAGCGCTTCAAAAATGGTCCCTCGTTTCAACAACGCGTCGGGGTGATGACGTAACACCTCGCACTTTATTAGCCAGATGTCACTAGCAGAGTGAAATTGAAACGCCGAAAAGAAGCTAAATAAATAAGAAATCAGGAGGTAAAGCGTTAAATTATCAAAACATCAGCCTTTACGATTGGCTTTATTGGAACACACTAGTCTGAGAAAGAAAAAAAACAACTTTCACAACTCGGACTCGAACTCTCGTCGTAAAGGGATATACCTCCCAGTGTCATTTTTCTCGATCCTCCACATCGAATACGGCCCCAAAGGTCTATTTCCTTACCGTTAGTCTTTACCTTGCTAAAAATCCTTTTTTAAATGTGGCGTCTAGTAGATTTTCTGTTGAATATAATGTAACTTTATTTACTAACGACTCGTCGATAAATCGTGCATTGCGCGCGTACAATAATCATGACGTTTCATCTTTGTGTGTACGTCTACTAATTTTCTAATAATTACCATGAGATCTAAAATGTAATGGACTAATGCGGTAAAAATTAAAATTCATTATTCCAATAGATCGCCGAAGCAAAATTATAAGACACTAGTCTAGAAAATTATAAATTGTGATTTTAAAATACGAGAATCATTCCGGTTTTTGATGACACAATCAATGGGTTCACGCTGGCTGGACTATTAGGCGCAATGCCAATTGAGACAGTAGCAATGTTTTTCACTGCGAGGAATAAAGCTACTGTCTCAGTTGACCGTAGCTGTGGTAAATACGCGGATGTGATAGTCGCGTGGGTGTTGTGAGGCAGGCGGTAGGTTTCTTTAACGTAGCTTGTTTGATTTGTTCTGTAAACGTGCTCGCGATCCCACTGAGCATGCCTGCGGACTTTCTAATTATACAACGCTCCTCGCGGGTGATCTCTGCGCCTACTGGCAAATCAAGTACGAAGCAGGACTCAAAAAAAAAATAAAAAATTGAGGCCTCGCGCGGTAGTGTTCTTTAATCTGTGGGCCGATGAAAGGTCGAGACGAGTCAATAAAATCCGGTTTGAAACATCAGAATCAGTCAAAATTAAATTAAAAATTATTATATAACTGCATTTAATCAATAAACAAAAATATGAATCTTGAATATAAATAATTCTACAAGAGAAAATCTTTTGACCCGACAATTTAACTAATTCTATAACAAGCTTCTCTAGCATTACAACAACAATGGAGCTGGCTGAGCTTGGCACGGTTCCCCGTTCGTGTTGTGGGTACACACGTGTTGCTGCAAATACTGTTTTCGCGTAAATTTAATGCCGCAATCTTTACATTTGTACGGATAGTCTTTGGTGTGGGTCCTCGAGTGCGAAAGTAAATTGCCTTTACGGGCAAAGCGGTCCCCACATTCCGCACATGCGTACGGCTTGATACCGGTGTGGTTACGCCTATGCTGTAACAGCACCGTCTGACTAGAGAACATAGCTCCGCACTCGCAACACATATACGGCTTTTCTCCAGTGTGCGAACGTTTGTGAATCTTCAATAAGGCGTTGTCCGGGTACGCTTTGTCACACTGGTCACACTTAAACGGCTTCTCACCGGTGTGTCTACGCGTGTGCACTTGTAGAGTTTGCTTGTAAGCCGTTTGATAGCCGCAGACATCGCATTTGTACGGTTTCTCACCCGTGTGCATGCGTTTGTGCAGCGTCATGTTGTTTTTATACGCGAAAGCCGTTTGGCAAATATCACAGATGTACGGTCTTTCTCCCGAGTGGGTTCGCTTGTGATTCAGTAACGTGGATCTGTGCGAAAACGTGTGGTCGCATTCGTTGCATTCGTAGATTTTAGGCGGCCGTTTCAGAGTGCACACTGGTTTATTTTGTTTGTTCCTTAGTTGTTCGTGTTTTCGCAAACTTTCCACGTCTTCAAACGTGGTTTTACAGACACAGCACAGTTTGTCGGTACTATGGACGCGTAAGTGTCTCGTCAACGCAACGAGTCCCGTAAAAGTCGCACCGCACACGTCGCATTTGTGGGCATTGTTTCTATTGTGGATGGCGCTGTGCTGCCGTAGGTGTTGGTTCTTTCGAAAGGCGGCTTCACAATGTGAACATTTGTACGGTTTTTCACTCAGGTGTTCGCGCGTGTGCTTCCACAAATCCTCTTTCTTCCCGAAAACCGATGCGCAGATTTCGCATTTGTTTGTTTTCTCCCCCGTGTGTACAAGTTTGTGATGGGCCAGACTGACCTTCAGCGTAAAATCCATACCGCACTCATCGCATTTGTAAGGTTTATCTAAAGTGTGAACGCCGTTAATTTCTGGCGAGCCGTTTTCTGTCAGCGTTTGAACCACTTTTTGATATTTCCCCGTCGCGTCTTCGGCCTTATTTTCAAGCATCGGTGCATTTTCAAGTCCGTTTCCACATTTTGATGTGTCATTTCCAACCTCTTTTTCACATTTCAGTATCTCGTTTTTAAGCCCCTCTCGGCATTCCACTGTGTCGTCGTCTTCAACCTCTTCTTCACCTTCCGATGACACCATATCAAACTCCCGTTCACACGTCAAATTCAGTGCCCCCTCTTCGACCCCTTTTTCACATTTCAATGTCCCGTTTTCAACCTCATCTTCGAATTCCGATGTCGTGCTTTCTTCATTCCCTTTTTCACACTCTAATGTCTTGTTTTCAATCACTCTTTCACACGTCAAATTCAGTGCCTCCTCTTCGACTTCTTCTTCACATTTCACTGCGTCCATTTTTGATGTTCCACTAAAAATCGTCGTTATATTACACGAGCTGGCTACTTACAGGGCCTATCTTGCACGTTTGTAATCTCTATGGCAATAACCGGCGACCGAATCAAACTGTGTACCATGGTCGATAGTGATAAAAGCTCTCTCCGAGAAGTGAAGTTTATCTGGCTTGGCCTTTTACATGAATGTAAAGAAGAGGTGTGCACTGCTACGCCACATCACCTGCCAAATATCAGTACCTTCCTAAACCAACAAACCGAGCGAACGGAACGCACCACTGTTACAGACAGTTTGGCTCCAAACTTGACGTCGCGCGTGCGCAGTAACGTCCCGTCAGCCGTTTAGTACCTTCCGAAACTGCAATCACAGGTCAGCAAAATCAACAAGCCCAACAGATCACTCTTTACGTCAAACCTTTAACGTGACCAGCCATGGCTAATTGATTGGACCAGGCTAGGCTAATGGATGTAACCAGGCGCGAGCAATGCCAAATTGCAAACCATCTCGGGGAGGTGGTTGCCAGTGGTGGACCTTTTGAGCATGCGCGAGGTACCGCAAATAGATTCATCGTTGATGATGGTTGACGTAAGCTGGCCACATCAACACGGTTATAGTAAGGAATGAGCTGAACTGTCACCAACAGTGGTGCGTTTGGTTCGTCTGTTCGGTGCTTTTGGAAGGTACTGTATGAAACGCCACGAGTGCCGCCGGCGACCAAGTTGCTACCCTGGAGCGCCACCGCTACCACCAATGTCGCCGATTCTACTTTTGTTTTTAGCAATTGCAGTAAAAATGTCGTTAAGAAACTGGAAAAGGAACGTAGTAGTCAGTTACAAGGACATGCGTTCTTACTACGGGGTTTCACTCCTTCGACTAAACTCACTGCCTACAAGAGTATGGTTAGATCAAAAATGGAGTATGCTGCTGTGGTATGGGACCCCTACCAGGAGGTCCAGATTAATATGCTTGAGGCTGTCCAGAGGCGTGCCATCAGATTTGTAGAAAACGATTTCAGCTGGTTTGCTAGTGTTAGTGAGATGGCCGAGAAATTAAACTTGCATAGTTTGAGAGATCGTAGAAAGGATAGCAGGCTTGCTCTCCTTCACAAAATTGTGCATGGTCGTACCATCTTGGATCCCGAAAGTCGGCTTACTAAACCAAATTTTACTGGACGAAACGATCATCCCATGAAGCTTGGAGTTTGGCAGCCAAGCACTGACTATTTCAAGTGCTCGTTTTACCCAAGAACTGTTGTTGAGTGGAACAAGCTGCCGATTGAATGTGTACGTCACACCAATCTCTCTGGCTTTAAGACTTCCCTGGGGAAACTTGCCACTGGCTGTCTTGATGAGTAATTGTTGGTTGATATTTTGCTTTTGTTTTTAGTTTGATATGTACAGTCGTACATAATTTTTAAATTAAATTTAAATTAAATTACTATAATCGAACATCCTGCTTGAAATAGCCCTTGCAACATTTACGTAGGTTGTAGTATATGCAGCAAAGCCATTTCTCACGAGGGGACAAATAAGGAAATGAATGCATTTGCAACATTTACATGCGTCTGAAGTAATGTTGCAAAACTGAGCTATACAGGAAAGACAACCAGGAGTAATGTACCTTTAATTATGTTTTTTGGAGCAGAGCTGCACGTATGACCACACTCCAATGCAAATGCATACTCTGCATCACGCGAAAATAAAAGGACTATCAACCGTATTTTGCATTTAGTAACACGGGTGCTTGGACAAGGTTTATCAAAAAATAATCCGGAATCTGACATGGGGTTGAGGAAATATCATAGTGACAAAATGGGAAGAGGCCTGAGCCTACAGCCAAGAGACAACAGCCAAACAACAACGAGAGAGTCAAGACCGCGTGCCTTTTGGACTTAAATGTCAGACTGCCTGAGTGGGGAATCGAACCCACGACCTTTGAAAACAAAGGCCGGAGTCCTGCCACTCAGCCATACTGACATATTGAGTTGTTAAAGGCGTGTTCTTCCTGCTTCCACACCTTGTGAGTCCTGCTATGGATCCTCGTGTGCTTAGAGTACGGCAGAATGGGATCTGGCTTACAACGGGGTTAATACACGTTACATGTTTCGGATTTGGAATGGAATTCTTGGCTGGAGTCTCTTCTCAGGCCGCTGGACCTGGGAGGAGATATCACTGCCCATCACTGGTCTCGGGGTAGCCGCAAATGCAACACTATGGGATGTATCCTAGATAGTTCCCGTGACAGGCAGGATTTAGTGTTGGTGCAAGATGGCACCTCGACGTTTATAAGGAGATGCAGGGAGGTGATCCAGGAGTCTATATTAGACGCCTTTTTGTGTTCTACTGAGATATCCCACTCTTTTGCCTTGCAGATATCGCAAGATCTGCATGGGAGTGATCACTTCCCCCTGGCTCTTTTTCAGCACCCCGGTATTATGGCAAGCATTAGAGCCGGGTTGAGATTGAAGTCAACCCACCCAGCAATTCCTGCGGGTACCTTTGGTTTGTGGGCTGCTAAGTGTATTGGAAATTGAGGGAAGAGTGGGAAACCGGGTGGAGCTAGGGGCATGATTGACACTATTTGGTGGACCGCAGAGTGTAGGAGGGCAATCTGTGATCGTAGGAAGTGCTGGCAGACGTTCCATCACTTTCAGTCTGATGAGAAGTGGTACGCCTCCGTAGTAACCTCTGTCGAAACTAGGTTTATCTTGAAGAAAGAAAAGGGCTGGTGTGAGACTTAGTGAGAAAGTCACTGATGGTCTCCTCCTTCAGAGGTGTGGAAACTGGTCAGGCGTCAGGATTCATGACCCTTGGTTGCTTGGATTCTTTGGCCACATGATGTGGTTTTGATGTGCTTAATGGCTGAGGCCTTTAATGAGAATTTTGCGAGTGTCTTCAACTCTCCGAAGGGCTTTGCACCCCTATCTACCAGTGGAGTGGGCTCCGGAAGGCTGATGTTCCATTGTCTTTTTTGGAACGTGAGGCAGCGCTTGCCTCCTGTAGAGTCTCTAATGCTGCCTGGATTGACTGCATCACCTACGGTCAGTTTCTGAGTCTCGACAGAGAGGGCTGGGTGGAGCTTGTCGGTGTTTTTCAGGTTTGCTTCAATGGTGGGGCACTTCCTAGGACCTGGCTTTTTTTCTGTTTTTTTTCCCTGTGTTTGGCAGAGGGTAACCAAGGACCAGGGTTTCATGCTACAGGCCTATCGCCCTCCTTTCGTGCGTGCTGAAGCTCCATGAAAGAATCTTGGTCAGTAGGCTTTACAAGACCTTGGAAACTTTATGATGCTCAATTTGGATTCAGGAAGAATGGGGAGGGGGAGCGCAGGACGCCATACTTTACTTGGAGGCTGCAATAAAGGAAGCCTGGCTTAATCAGAAGATCACTGTTGCAGCGTTTTTGGATATTACAGCTGCTCAGGATGTTGTGGACGTTGCCTGGGGCCGTCCTACGTGTCAGAGTATGGGTGTGGTTTGTCAGGGCTGATGTGTCACAGCTCTTGGTGTCTCTGGAATCTGTCATTAGCAGGGGGATTAGACTGTTGGCAGATAGGGGTCTTTCACTCTCGGTTCCTAAAACGGAAGTGATGATCTTCTCAAAGGGTCGTGAGATTAGGGGTTTACTTAAGGTTAGTGGATCAGTCATCCACTCTGCAGACAGTGTCCGCTATTTACGGTATAGGTGGGACCCTCACCTTGGCTGGGTGACTGATGCTAAGTTTCTGAGAGAGACTGTCACTGCTAGGCACTGGATCCTCAAGTCACTTGCCTCGAATCGGGCAGTGGCAAAGAGGTCTGTCCTCTTGTCCTTGTACAAGGCCTACATAAGGACTGGCGTGGATTTTCACCTTCCCTTTCTGTTGGGCTTGAACGGTGCTGTCAAGAGTGTCTAGGGGTGCCTTCGAAAATTGATCCAACTGCCCAGAGTAACTTAAAATCTCGCAACTGCGTGTTTTAACACCCTAGGAGTGAAAGGATCGTGTATACTAATGCTTGATCAGGAGTGCCAGGGTTGACTATTTAGAGTTACTCCATGATCCAAAAGAAACTTGAGTAACTCAATTGGGGTCAATTTTCAAAGGTACCCATTGTGACCTTACACACCTGTCTGCTTACGGTCACTTGTTGCTTGCCGTTAACCCCGGTGCCCATGCTTCTTATGAAGCAGTGGAGGTGCCGGTTCGTATTAAGGCAAGAGAGGCATTGGCGCCCTCTGTCTCAGCCATCTGCCCTCTGCCACCCTGCCGCTTCCCATCAGCTTTGTCCGGGAACTGGTTGCCATATCGATAGCAATAAGACATTGGGATGAATCTCCAGGCCAGCAGTTTCTGGGTTCTCTTCGATTCAGCAGCCGGCATTAAGTACCTGCACGCGGATTTCGGGTCTCTTGATGTGTTTCACCTCATTGTGATGGAGGCGGGTTGAAACTGGTCAGTGCTCTGTCGTGTGGTGTTAGGGTATCTATTCAGTGGATACCAGGCCATTCAGGCCACTTTGGTAATGAGGTGGCCGACGAGCTGGCTATTGTGGACAGGTGTAATAGGGTCGTTTTTCCGGTTGCCCCAAAGGACCTACTCCCAGTTTTTAGAGCTACACCAGCTTGTGCCTGGCAGCGAGAATGGGACTCAAGCACTGTTGGTCGGGCCTTGTACATCATTCACCTTTCGGTTGCTGTACCAGGCACTTTGGACAACTTAGCTAGGAGGGATGCAGCTTGGTTTCAAGGCTTCGAACAGTGCACTGTTTTCTGTGAGCGCACACACAGTCACACATAGGTTGGGGTCGCCAGTCTGTCATTATGATGCAGAGAAGGAGACAGTAAAGCACTTACTGTTAGTTTGTCACTTGTGGGCGGCGTATATGGGCCATCCTCTGTCGGATTGGGATTGCGATCTGGAGAGATTCTTGGTGTTCCCCCGCACAAACAGGCAGTCTATGCATCGTTGTGTCCGGTGATCAGGTTTTATAGGCAGACCAAAAGGTTTGGCTAGATGGTGCAAGGGAGAATTGTGGGATATAAATCGGTCAATAAGGGAATTATGGTGGTTAGTGGAACTGTGTGGGTGTTGGGGTGAGATAAAGGAGTAGCTTTAAGAAGGTGTAAGTTAGTCAGAAGGTGTAGGTTTTTATGTAATTATGGATATACAATTGTACATGGAAGTGCAGGTTTAGGTTAAGGAGTAGCTTTAAGGTTGTAGAATGAGCGGATAACTTTAGGTTTTATAAGTTCAGTAAGAATAAATTCAAATTCAAATACAAGAGCCAAACAATAACAATTGATGGACTTAAATATCTACTGAATGGAAAGTTTGAGTATTCTTAATTTGAAAATAAATGTACGCATGTGAATAAATTGTACGGTTGGTTGTTACCCAACTACTAAATTAATTTGCAGCTTTGCATAAAGTTGACATGCTTCGAGGGGCACAGACGAGAAGAGGAAATGGGAAAACCCAGCCAAATAGCAAAGAAAGTGATACCCGCTCCATTATGTCGACAGGGTGATGATAGCTAATAACAGTCAAAAATTCTTGAAAACTATGGTCTGTACTGATTACAAATAGTATCTATTTTTCAACAAACGAAGTAAAAATTCAGGTTTAAGTCTGCATGCTTCTCAGGAACACTGCTGATCTGCTGCTACTACCCTCAGAATATAGGCATGTTCATTTACGCTTCTGCTGCTCTCAGAATTTCGGCGCACTGATTTATACTGTTCTACCCTCAGAATTTTGGTGGGACGATTTACACTGCTGCTGCCCTCAGAATATTGACGTGTCGATTTATGTTGCTGCTGCCCTCAGAATATCGGCAGCAACAACGACATAAAGCATGAAGCTAGCGACAGGGTTAACATCAATCCTTATGTAAACTTCAACATGAACTTCCATGTTAAATGTCAAATTTTTAACTCGTATAATTTCGCCCAGAATTGACTTAGTCCAACGAAATTCGGTATTTCGGGTTATGTCGTAACTATTTCACCCCATTACAAATTTTAATGACAACAATCAAACCGTTCAACATCCACATTATGGCCATTTTTTGTTGCTGCTGTTGTTCTTGTTGTTGGGACTCTTTGCCTTCACCTGGAGATCGAACCAATGAACCGATTTTCAAGTTTTGTAGCTTAAAACGTAGGTACGGACATGGCTTTTGAATCTTATTTTAAAGCGACTACAACATTCTTGTGACGGAAAGCCAAATGGGTTACAAATTTTGCTCTTACCTACATATCGAACCAATGAACCGATTTTCAATTTTTTGGCTTAAAATGTAGGTATTAACAACGACCAGGGCCCTTTGAACGTGATTTTAATGTGACTTCAGTATTTTCGTTGGCAGAGCAATTATTAACCACACTCACTGTGAAATTATGAAATTAAAACCTCAAGCCTAATCACAGCAAAAAAAAAAAAAAACAGAGCAATTATTATTATTGTAAGCACTGGGCAGAAATCATTAAGTGAAGTACACATATTCTTGCAAATTCAGCTAAAAGTATGAAATTTGGTACACAAGTCATGCGTAGCAGTAGAAATCGAACCAGCCATGGATCCTCATGAAATACCACTAAAGCCCCCTTGAAGCACCCCCATGTGAAGCATCGATGACCAACAAATTCTTGCTGAACTATGCATTGTAGCAGTAGAAATAAAACTACATTAGAAAACAAAAACGAGCTCCTTTGATGTTTAAGGTAAGGTTTAACTGACCCGAAGTCAAAACAGCAAAGTAACACAAATAAACTTTCCTGTAAGGTTTCACATGCCGCAGTGTTCCTGTACTGTTTAGTCCACGTGAAATCTTACTGCTGTATTCACATGTTTTTACAGTTTTTACTTTAGAACACCAAGTCTGATTGGTTCATTCTACTTGGCCAAAGGACATCGCTGAAAAATAGTAAAAACCATATTTTTAGTGTGCTTAGTACAGAACTACGGATTAACTAATTCAGGGTTCGTGCGACACCTTGAAATCCTGGAAATATAGTTGAATATAAAAATGAAATACCAGTCCTGAAGTCTTGAATATGAAATCTTAAAAACTGGTGTATGTATCAATAGGATGAACCTAAAAGGAGACGACCGGACTAGTATGCTGAAAAAAAATAATGTAGCCCCGAAATTAGGAGAGTGTAGCCTATATATACACTATATTATTCTTACAACAATTTTGAAAGTTGGGGTATGGTTTTGATTTTATTAACGTGTCTCATGGTTGAATACAACAGTAAGGTTTCACGTGGAATAAACAGTACAGGAACACTGCGGTATGTGAAACCTTACAGGAAAGTTTATTTGTGTTACATTGCTGTTTTGACTTCGGGTCAGTTAAACCTTACCTTAAAAATCAAACGAGCTCTTTTTGTTTTCTAATTCGTGATACTTTGACATACCAAGCTGGTTGTCTGCACTCGTTGCAAAAGGCACTGAATTTCGCTCGCTTCTCTCGCTCATTCAGTGCAAGTCTTTCTTTTGGAAGTTGGTTTGTCCGAACGTATCTATCAGCGGCTTTATCCGTATCATACACGGCGATAGCCGTGTATATATATGATTGAAGTCCTCTCTCCAGCAAAACTAAAACTATTAATTTCTCCGTTTCTATTCAATGTATTTCGACCAAACGTGGCCAGATAATAAATAGCAACTCTTCCCAACTTTACACAAACTTTTATGCAATTCCATGCAAGAGTAAACGTAGAGAGCCACACGTAAATTTGAAAACTGTTCACTTCTTGTTGTTGTTGTTCTGGTTCTGGTTCTTGCTCTTGTTCTTGGCTGACACGGTTTCAGAAAAAAACTAATGCGCCTACCTAAAATCTGAAACATGATCTGAGCCAGAAATTTTCCTGGGCTTCAACCTTACATGGACTACTTTTTCGATTGGTCGATCTATTACGGAGTTACGGGACCCTAAACGATCATTTTGATTGTTTTACATTGTTTTAACCATTGTATTTAGGGAACAATGCCACTCGGCAAACTCCAGATTCATTCTTCTTGCACGTGTTATGTCGTAAATAAGGTACACGGCGTACAAACAAAAACGTCAAGTGTGCCGTAAAAAAGGGGTTATATGATTGAATTTTCACTTGTTAAAATGTACACGGATAAAAATTGATGATTTTTTTAATTGAAATAATCAAATGTACAATTGAGAAAATTGCATCTGTTTAAGTGCTGTTGTGCTTTACTAATCATATATTTAAAACGTAAAGCACAACAGCACTTAAATAGATGCAATTTTCTCAATTGTACATTTGATTATTTCAATTTCAATTTCAATTTCAAGTCTGTTGTACACAGCAAATTACTACACAAACTTAAGATGCTCCATATCGGAGGTAATCTCCTCCAGTGGCTGGGTAGTTTTTTGATTGGTTGATCCCAGTGTGTGCAAGTGGGTACTGCCATTTCCACCTCATGCGACCTTATTAGTGGAGTTCCACAGGGATCGGTGCTGGGGCCGCTCCTATTTGTTCTTTATCTGAATGATCTTTTTGCGGGGCCACAGTTTGGTCATATTTCACATTTTAAATTTGCAGATGACTTGAAAGCAAGCACCCCGATCACTTCTTTCTCTGATGGCTACCAGCTTTCAACTAGTATCGATAGTGTGTCACAGTGGTCATTGGACTGGCAGCTACCACTATCTGCCACAAAATGCAGTATGTTCCACATTGGTATTACAAACCCCAGCCTTATTTACACTCTGTCGGACACATCCCTCGATGGAGTATATTCCATACGTGACCTGGGGGTGTGGTTTTCCAGCGACTTGAAGTCCACTACCCACTGTCGCCTGATTTCAGCCTCGGCCGACCGTAGGTTGGCAATCGTCCGACGTTGCTTTACATCTGCTAGTATTGTGACCAAAATTTGGGCCTACAAGGTGTTTGTGCGGCCAATTCTCGAATACGCGAGTCCGGTTTGGTCACCCTACCTTTTGCAGGATATTGACCGACTTGAAGCCGTCCAACGCTCTTTTACTCGTGGTCTTACTGGGTACCGCAATCATTCTCCCAACACACGGTTATCTATGGCATGCCTTGATCCCCT